>JAWWLV010000344.1:0-14777 GCA_035041135.1 Platyrinchus mystaceus | reverse complement strand
AATCAAAAAAAAAAAAAAAAAAAAAAAAAAAAAGAAGAAATCTACCCTCTATATTGTTGCAGCTGAACTTCCCTGATTCCTGGAAGTAATTGAGTTTTGTTGGTTTTTTTTTAAATTAAGCTAAGTATATACTTTTTTTACACATTTGTAGTGGCATGTCCCTCCTACAAAAATGTACAATGTCATTTACCCCATGGTTCTTTTATTCTTTTTCTGCCAAATTTCTCTCTTTCACACCATTTCTTCTCTAAAAAAGAGTAAGCTTCAAGAACAGAATCCAAGTAATCTGATTTCCTCAATTCATTTGAATCCCTACTGAAACAAGCTTATTTGAACACCCAGTATCTTGACAGTTGATAAATTTCAATGAGAAATCAGTGGTCAGGTACAATTCAGAAAAGCAACTGAAAAGACAGGCAGGTGTTAAAAATAATATTATTTTCTTTCCTTTTTAAGTATGCGTATTCTTCTTAATGCCTACTTGAGACTGATTTTATAAATGAAAGTAGTAGATACAAATATATTTTTTTCTTTCAGTAGCAGTAATGTATTTCCAAACTGATTTGCTGTCATTATCTTAAAAATTAATAATGTTTTGTTGCGTTCGTTTTTAGCTAACTTTCTTTATTCGCGATCTACTGAGCTGCTAATCTTGAAATTACTATTTCAATCAATGAACAGATTATTGTAAAAGGTGCTAAAATCACTGAATAATTTCTTTGAATTTAGGAAATTCACAAATATTACAGATTTCTTTACTGCATATTAAAATTAAACACTGTTCTTTAAGCACAGCAGATTCTGCAGCTAATTTCACTACCCATAAAGCAATAAACTGTAGTGCACTGTTACATTATATTACATATTTTACAGGAAAAATAGAATAATCAAAGAAGTATATATATTATATATTATAATATATATTAATTCTACATTATAATATATATTAATTCTATATAACTGTATTATAATAGATATAATTATAATATTATATATTAACTTCCCAGAATGACTGTACTGTTGGGTCCCACCAAAGAACAAAGGTGTTGATGAGAGTTTAGTATAACCTAGAATGCTATATTCCCAGATGATATATTCACAGTTATGAAGTTTAAGTTTCACTATGCAAAGAGTGTTTACCAAATGTACCCAATAGATATGTTACTATTTCTGCCTTCTTGTGGCCTCAGTAGCCTAATTCTAGAAAATTTGAGTCCTATTAAAGCTGTCACTTCAAACCTACTATTTTTGATGCAGTTTTTGTGATTTTTCATGGGTCACATGAGCAAAGATGCATGATTGCACATGTTTATTTTGAGTCCAGATTAAGTAAATCTGTTTACCCTCACATTTGACCTTTCATGAGAGTACTTAAGTACTCTTCAAATTTCACTTGATATGCTCTAAATCAATTTTGCATCTATGTTTTAAGATACCATTATTTTTTCTTAGAGTCTTGGGTTTTATTTGATGGGGAACTTTTTCAGGTTGCACTATTGTCTATAACTGTGAAAGACCTTAATGGAAAAAAAATAACATATCCAATTAACAAAAAACTTCTCAAGGATATTTGATCAGAACAAAGTAAGGATTTGATTTTAATTGTGTCAATAATAGTGAAAGTAGATTTTCCTGAGTCTTATGTCCTTTTCTTGTCCTGTGGGACCTATGAGAGTTTTTCTTTGAGGAAAGTTCATTTAATTCCTTTCTTTCTGAATTAGATTTTTCCTCTAGCTTTTCTGTCTTGCAGCTTTGCATTCTCTGAATGTTTGTTGATATGGAATGTTTGTAGCAATTATAATAGTAGCATTACACTGACAGAGTAGACTATAACAGCACCTTAACTGATAAACCCCCTTCACACCTTCTCTTTCCTCCATTCCTTCCTCTGCCTTGCAATCTAGACACAGCTCCATTTACAAGTGCCACTTGCAGATCTACAGATTATACCTGGGCATCTAGACATTTTCTTCTCTACTTCTCTGCTTTCTAGATCACTACACTTTAATGTGTAGTGTGCATTGTAATCATCTCTGCTGTCTAGTTTCTCATTTTTATCATGCACAATGGTAGAAACAACAATAATGATCTTTGCCCAATTTGCTTGGCAATGTTCTATGGATGATAGCAATGCACACCACAGCAGCTCTGTGTGGCCGTAGGCTGCCTCCATCAGTGGTTAGAAATTAATTCAGTTCAAGATTTAGTTCTGTGAGGGAGCTGTCAACTCAGCATCTAAGTGCCTCTGAAAATTTTACCTGTGACGCATTCAGAATTTGTATCTTAACAATTATTTCTGTCAGCAACTATTTTCAACGATGTTACTTAAGTCAGATAAGAGCAGTTTTACTTTAATGATTCTTTTCCGTTGCATTTCTAAATTGTAGAAATGAGGCAAAAAGCTGGTTGAGGAAAGAAATTCCATTTGGTTTTTAGGAATTTACTTCTTTCTAAGCCTGTCATGTCTAGAATTTGTCTCCCACTCTGTTCATTATTCAAGATTTAACAGGTCGACAGCCTTCCTGAATTTGTAATCCCTTTTAGCAATGTTTTGGATGCATGCACAGCATATCACCCCTATTATACCATCTGCATAAATTTTATTTTATTTTCAGAAAGAGGAATGGGGAAGTTTATAATCCAGAAAAGTAA
Source organism: Platyrinchus mystaceus (assembly GCA_035041135.1). Taxonomy (NCBI): domain Eukaryota; kingdom Metazoa; phylum Chordata; class Aves; order Passeriformes; family Tyrannidae; genus Platyrinchus; species Platyrinchus mystaceus. Next base: position 12,125 of record JAWWLV010000344.1, on the reverse strand, counting down.
TTCTCTATGGAGTTTACACCATGCCCCAACTAATAAAGTCATATCAGGATTTCCTGTATTATTGAATACAGGAATGCTATCGGAAACTACTTAACATCTCTCTCATTTTAGAAATCTTCTTTGCTCAGTCTAGATGAAAATGGTAATTTTTTTAAAAAATTTCAAACTGGACATATTTAAGTGATTTATGTTTTCTATATGTAGCATTTTTCCTCATATCATCTTCATTTCTGAAATCCTAGCATCTTCTTTTACATTTGGATTTCTAAAGCTCCCATTGGAGGAGTAAATTTTTTTCTAGAATTTCTCATGCATTGGAGACAGAATACAAACAAACAAACAAACAAACAAAATCTCCCGAGCAAAACCAACAACAAAACCAAAGAAAATAACATAAGACTTAGACAAAATAACTACATATAAATTACAATTCAACATCAGAATAATGTAGCAGGGTAGCAGAGGGATAATTTGCATTTATTGGATTCTAATGTGAAAAAGATGAATCATCAACTCTCAATAAGACTGGACTTCCAACAAATCTCCAAAGGTATTTCTTCTTTTACAAAAACATATTCTGATGCATCTACACAGATCCATCAACAAGTTGCTGTACTTTGGAGCAAAACCTGAGGAATCTCTCCCAACCCTGAAGATGTAGCAATAGCTATCAAGAAAGCTGATTATGCTCAGTTACAGAAGTAAATCCTCCTAGAAGACCAGTAGAAGCTCTGCATGGACTATTATGTGTATTAGTTGCTTTATACTGATTCTCATCCCTATGTTCAACAATTGGAACTTATCCCTCCTATTTTTTATTGAATTTTATAAATTTGCTCCTTTTCCTATTCTCCCTTGTGAATCTTATGCTGTCAGGAATTTTATTCCCCTAAGTTATCATCTTTATTGTAAAGCAAATGTTGTGTAAGTTCCTAACACGGTATTTATTTCAGCCTTGTGTTCTTTGTTTTTCTGTGACACTTACGAGCAACTTGACTTGGAAAAAGTTGTAAGCTAGCACATTTGATTTTTTTCTACTGTGGTGCAAGTTCCTTCACCATATCCTGTTAATTGTTTTTTTCACTAGTACTTGTTTCTTATTAATTAAGCAGATATTTAAACTGCTTATGCCACTTACTGTGTTACTTAGTTATGTTGAGTTACCCTAACCCCCCTCTTAATTTAGCTTAAAAGATTTCAATCATATTTTTATATTTACAGAAGATAATTAAACATTTACATTACATTTTTAAAGTTTAATGTACATATTCAATTAATACTGTAATTAAGTTTTCATTGTGAATAATTTAATATTCAATTATTTCTTCACTATCAAATGTTGCAAATAGACTTAGTTAATAAAGACAATTAAAACTGCTGAATGAAACCATGTATATAAAACAATTTTAAAAGTTTAATTATGGAAAATATCATTATTAATTTATGAAGACAAATAATAAAAATGTAATAATGCTTGGATTAGCTATAATGACAACATTAATAAACTATGTAGAAATTAACCTTCAAAATTTTGGTATCATTTATGTAGAAGTAGAGGTTGGTTGGATACAGCTACCATAAATCACAAAGATTTAATTGGGCATCAGGGGCATCATTTCATATGGGAAAAGAAGGGGTAGAAGATGATTAAGAACGTTGGTTCCTGAATTTCATTCACCCTCCTAAGGGTTTTAGTAAACCAAAATAACATGGTCATATCTTCCTGTTTCAATTTGGAAAGTTAGTTGGAACATTTGAAACAAAAATATTGTCTTATTTTTATTGTCTTAAAAAAAGTCTTTTAAATTAATCTTTTCATAAAAAATTACAAATTAACAAGAACATACATAGCACAGCATCTTGAAAATAAGGCATGAGAAAGAGATGCCTACCTCATACTCTTCACACACTTCACAGTGAAGTATAAAAAAAGACTAAACTTAAATAATCTACAATGAAAAAACAACTACATTTTAGGAAGGAAATTTTTTTTTCAATTTTTAAATTAGCTTCAAGATGTTATTCAAAGAAAAATGATGCATTATGGTATTGATCACAAATAAAAGACAAAGCTGAATCGGTCAATTTGTAATTGGCTCCCATCCTTGTTAGATATAAGGAAGCAGATTTTTGACTTTCTAGCAGCTTTTTAAGTTGGTTGGTTTTTTTTTTTTTTTTTTTTAATAATTTTATAATTATGAAGTCCCAATCTGAGAGCATATATGGATGAAAAGAGAAATTAAAGTAATAACTTTTGTTGAACTTTTGTTCAACAATGTGAAATTATATTTCTGAATAAAATTTTGAGATGGTGTTCCATTCAATATATGTGTAGAATTTTGGTATATGGAGAGAGTTATGTGTTTAACATCTCTAAATAAAGAAATAAACCCAGACACTTATAAGTAGTGGTAAATAATAACACTCCCATATGTGCTGAAACTCTGATCTGTACTTTCTCATCAGGAAAAAAAAATATAGAAAGAATTGTTAAGTATATTTCTCTGGTGTGTAATTCTTTTTTCTGAACTGAAATACATTGTGAGGCATAACACAATGAGGTTCAATAAGTTACTGTGATAAGGAAGATGATGTCTGGGTTCTTTCCTAATATATGTTAGGTATGATTTTATATACTAAATTATAAGGGCAAGACAGGATGAGTTATGGCAGATCTTTGTCAAAGCAGAACTATTTTATTTTTATCTATAAAATTCTGTGTAGACCACATTCTTGCTCTTATTCATTTTTTTGATGGCTCCTTATGGTGACACCTTTTGGTGGTCTTGTCAGTTCCAAAATTCCAGTATTAAATTACAGTAAGAAATGACCCTTAAGCATAGTTTAATGCCAAGATCAATATGTCTTCTGAGAAGACATTCTGAGTGCATTCTGAGAAATGCACTAAGCCAGTCATAATCCTCAGAGAAACCTACCTCACAGAACAGATCTTTCCACACCTATTTAATTGTATCCATACATATCCACATAATCCAATTGTAACACATACTAAGAATCATAACAACAAAAATTGAAATCAGTAAGAGTTCTGTTTGGCAAATAGAACACGCTCAATATGTATTTGTTCACAGCCTTCAAATAAGAACTACTTTTTACACAAGATAGTCCTTATTCATCTGAGCTCTGCAAAAGATCAACGTATCTTATTTCTTTAGATTATCACAAAAGAAAATGTTTTTAACCCACTAAAGTTGGCTGTTATAAAAGATTAAATTGTAGAATTTGAGATGTTAGTTGCTATGTTTTCTTTGGTTAGGGCTTTTTCTTCAATTAGGCACTACTTTTTGTGATGCATTTACAGAAGCTGATAATATGACCAACAGAAAATGAGAAAAATGCTTTTCATGGTATAGGGTAACAGTGTGTACTGGTGCTAAATTATATGTTCTTCATTTTACACTTCTGGACATAATTTTATCCACCCTGCACTATATTGTGGCAAAGAAACAGAGTATAGTGTTGACAAGATCTGGTCTGTCCAGGTTATTAAGCCCTCAAACTTCTTTAGTGGTAAGTTCTTTTTATACTTCAAAATCTGGAGGAGAGTCTGCCTATACTAATTAAAAACAAACAAACAAACAAACAAACAAACCTTTTAGAATTAAAGGCAAGTGTCAGAGAAGATAAGAGATACTGAATTATCTTATTTATAAATGTCTCTCCTTTCTTGATTTCAATCTTTCTCTCCTTAGCAGCAATGACTAAATGACTCTAAAAAGTGTTTCCTGTTAAATGTTCTGTTTCCAGGAAAAATGCAGCAGAACAAGTGCTTGCAAATGACTGTCAAGACCCCAAAGAGACTGTCTTCCTAGAAATGGAAAAAAAATCTTCAAGTTTCACAGATATAGAATAGACATGATATGAAGATAAAAGAGAACTGGTTTCTCTGTTTGCTGGAGCTTTGTTGCCCTTTTGGTGTGATTTTTCCATACATAATTTTACAAGCCACTTCTGACCATGCAGATTTTTACAAGTTTATGCAACCTCAAAAGCATCTATGTAAACTGCAATCTAGCAACCCATTTAACAAGAATAATTGAAAAGAATTAAATATTTCTTGTAAGGAAATATTTTAAGATCTAGCTAAACTAGTGGGTCTGCAAACAAAGTGTTGATTACCTGACTGCTGTAAAATAGTGCATTCAACCTATAACTTACAGTCCTTGACATTTTTAAAACATCATGTGTACATCCTTGTTCATGCAAAGTCCACAGGGTTGAATGGGGTAGCACACTTAACCTTGTAGACATTTTGAAAACTCAGGTAGACAGTATTGCATCTCCATTATATAAATTCATTTGGGGGCAATATGGAAGGAGTGTTATTTGTGTGTGGACAATTCATGTTCTACTGATGGTTCACTATAATGCTTACAATCTATTTGTGTCTATTTGTGACTAAAAGGAATGTTTTAGAGATATTTATTCAGATGGGCTTTTGAGAGAGAAAAATATACATACTTTTTAGAAATCACAAAGAGTAAACTCCAATACCACAGATGATAGCACTGCATCTACACTTTCCATGATTACTACCTGGAAATGAATAATTTTTAGACCAAAAACTATGAAAGTGATCATTTTAACAAAATGCATTTTTGAAAAAAGTAATGGTTGTCAGTACTTATTTGGTATCAAATTGTTGCTGTTCCAAATTTGAGTGCTTGGGTATTTACATTTGGGTAATGAAAACGTGGAGAAAAGTTTGTGACAATTGCCGATGGTGTAATTTTTTTAATCAGTGTGCACATGCAGGAAGAAGGCTGCTGAAGCAACAAAACCCACTACAGTTAGAGCAAACAGTCTATGATTAGTAGGATTTATTACAAGATTGAGTAACTTAAAGTCAGACTATCTCATACATGGTCTATAAAAGTAGTATGTAGCATTCAACACCGGCATGCAACTCTTTGACTTTCAAGGTAGCTTACATTGAAATAACCCACAGTAACACATAATTTTTGAATACATTTTTTTGGTTCTTTGCTTTGCTTGGGGAACTCTTTGTTTTTGCATTCAAGGAAACTTAATATGGAAGAGTCTTTCTTCAGTTCATAAACTTTATATAGAAATGCACTGAGTTATTTGTACGGTACTGTTTATTGCTTAGGACTGCTGGTTGATACACATATCATTAATGCAATTCTTTACACAGGAATAGGATTTTAAAAAAACACATTGACAAGCTATCTGAAAAAAAAAAAGTAGATAAGAATAGCTATATCTACACTTACAAATCAAGTAGAACTGTTCTTGATAAGTACAGATTTTTGTCTCAGAAACCCACAATTCAGTCACCCAGTGCACAGCGTTAGATGGTGACACCTTTACTTGCTTATACTGATATTGGAATCACCAGAGTGAAACTAATGGGGCTTGAAATAAAGCGGTATTCCCTAACATGAAGTGCAGCAGAGCCAAAACTGGCATTAATTGGTGTGTTCCTGGTAGAGACCTACGCATGGATCCTGGTGACTTGCACTACTTGGTCTATGGCTTCCCTCCCTCACCATTTATCTTGGTGTTTTTGGCAAAATGCCCTGATTGTTTACCTCCAAACTAACTTGATATTGATTATGTGCATTAGAAATTGCTTATTTCTAATTGCGTAATTCAGCTTAGAATTAGCTTTAGCCTGCATAGCGTAAAGTACACAGCTTTATGCTGTAGAAGAGAAGATGCAAAATACCTTCAAAATGCTAAGAACATTATAATGCTCCTTCTTTTGCTGTAAGATCAGTAGAAATTCTGTCTTGGTTCTGATCCTACTAACCAGCATCAGGAAGGAGTTTGATGTGAGCTTATGCCTAGCTGTGATTAGCTGTTACTCTTTGTTTTGTGATTTAGCTGTGAAATGTCAGGATTCCTAATTAAAATTATGAATGAGCATGTTCAGCCCTCAGTATTATACTTCTGAAATATCTGTGGCAAGAGACTTAGGTTGAGCAAATATGACATGTTGTGGTCAATAATAAGGTGTAATAAGATAATAATTCAGAGAAATTGATCTTATCTCTGAAAAACAGAAGACAAAGATTCTACTATTTTAATTACAAGAAAGCAACATTTTGATGACTTGTGAGTATGAAAGACCAATGTTGCAGGTATAAAACCAAACTCCATTCTTTATGTTTCTAGGTCTTTATGCTACCAAACCCAGAAACTGAACCTTTGTGAATGACTTGCTGACATCCTGAAAGAGCAGTTGCACCTCAGTCTACATCTGTACATCTGCACATCTGTATGCTTGGTGCAGAAGTCAGTGGGTGAGATCTTTGGCTTGTATGCAGTTATGCAGGAAAGCTGGATGATCATAGTCGCCTTTTTCTTGCCTGAAGGTGCATGAAACCCAACAGTTACAGCCTAACAGGTGAAATACATGTGTTTGACAGAGATAACAGCTTCTCTTTTCCTCCCAAGAAAATATAATTGCTGAGAAATGCTTGAAACATGGCCACACAGTGAACAGTTATACCTGGAGTACCTCAAAGGGGATTCAAATTTATTTAGTTATGTTTATACCAAAGGTTATTAGCATGCTGATTAAATTTAGTCATCTTTCTAGACTTGTTACTTACACCAGCTTTTAAAAGAAATAATATCTATGTGTAAACACCTTCTTTACCTGATTTTTCACTACGTTGTCTTATTCTTCTATACTGTTCCCCAATGAGAAGACCTAGGGTTTGAATTTGAAGGCTTGTATTTAATATTTTGAAAATAGCTCATGAATTATTTTATAGGCTTTGTAAACTTTGAGTAAACTCACTCTTCTATTGCTTGCTTATGTCTTGTGTGACTTCTAATATTTTCCACATAATGAAGTTTATTTTACAAGATAGATTACAGAAAACCTTTTAACATCAGAAATGTGCTACCTTAAGTTACATTAATCTAAATTATTCTCTGCTTGACATCTTCACCACTTAAAATGAGTCAAACAGGTTGTCAGTGTTGTAAATTATACTACTGTTTGATTAGTAACACACATAGCTTTCAAAAGAAGAGAAAGCTCAAGCTAGATCATATGGTCTTTATAGGATTCTGTCTGCCATTGCAAGTCTGCTTTGACTAAAAAATATTGTATTTGATGATAACAGCCATGTAGATGAACTAGTCAAATTTCTGACTTCTATTCTGGCTGAGATCCAGTTGCAGTTGGCATTGATTGATTCTGATCTATTACGAGGTCAGCAAAACATGCCAGCTTAAGTGAGTTTTGTTCCAGGACAATGGTAACAGCACAAAACAGCTTCAGGCACAAAACAGCAAAACTACCTCAGATTGGTTTCAGTCACCTGTGCTTCTCACCTGTGTGTATATGAAAAACAATACTATGCTCAGTAGATTTGTTGCCAAAATATAAACAGGCATTAGTTCATGGTAGAAAAAAATTATTTCTGTTTAATTCCTTCAGATTGTTTTTATTGAATCCTTGGATTTCTCTGGACCCTAGAGAGGAACAGATCCTGTGCAATCATGGAGTATTTTTGTGGCTCTTTTTCTCATCTGAACTCCTCAAGGTACTTTAATATTGAGAGGGAATAACTCTTAGGTATTATGCTATAAATATAATATAACAAATATAATATAATATAAATATTAATTATAAGGAAATAAGCTTGTAAAAAAGTATACAGAACAGAGAATTACAAAATTCCCATGCTGAATCCAAATACAGCAAAAATGTTATAAACCTGGAGAAATTCTCAATAAGTTACAGAATTACTAATTTTCACCAAATCGTGGCCTATAAGACAGATCACTTGTTTATTAGTCTACACCTTCAGAGTGACAGTGATAATTATGCACAAATGTTATTTTTAGTGCTAGTTTAATTATCCTGACTGAACTCTGGGAAGGGTTGAGGCATATCAATACTTTATCATGTCTGCCATACCTGTAGATGTCTAAAAGTACAGATCACTTATGCTGTGCAAAATTAATAAGTCACATGCTCCAATTGGAAATGTGTATGTAGTACCAGTATATGACCATATAAAAAAAAAAATCCACTTTTAGATTGTGTTGTTTATTGTGTTGTGATTATGGTTGAAAAAGAAGATGGAAAAGACAGTACTATGTAGTTTTCTTGACAAACTAGGCAAGCTATCAAAATAATGGCTACAGAGATCTGTTAATTAAAGATAAATACTACAGCTTTGTAGATAATTTGTTTTCACTATCCATTATTCAAAAAGAAATGTTGCAGCAACTTACACTCACACAGCTTACTTCAGTTATGATAAAAATTAATTTAGAAGCATTTGTATTTCTGAGAAGGACATTATTTTTGAAAAGAAATGTAAAATTTACACAAGAAAGAAACAAAACTAGTAGCATGATAAAGGACTCAGATGTTAACAGGAAGCCATGGACATTGTGGGTTGTCTACTTCTCTCTGTTGTATGATGTATTTTGAGAAATGTTTACATAATCATGAACTGTGAAGATTCTTTTATCTTTGACCTGTGTTCAGTAGAGAGAAGAGGGATGACCAGATAACCAGGAAGGAGGGATGACAATACCTTTGTGAAGTTGCAGAGATGTGCTCTCCTTGCAGGGCATCATCTTACATCCTATAAATCCAAAGCAGCATTTTCTCTACTATAATTCCTTGTAATCCTTATTTTAAACATGTGGCAATAGAAGGAGGTAGGTGTGCATGGAGTGAAGTATCCTGGAGATGTCTTGGGCATGACATATTCTTACCTGCTGTTGCAATTCACAGTGAAGTGAGAGACGGGCCGATGTGGTTACTGTCATGTGGAAAGACTATGAAAGCATTTAGGTGGCTGGATCAGGAAAGAAAGGTGAGAAACTTAAAGGCAACTGTGACCTGACAAGTATAGTTAAGGCAATAAATCCATCTGCAAAATGTAGTGGGAAGTCTCATGAGAAAAATCCAATCTAACTGAAAGAAAGTTTAAAAGGCAAAATTTTCACTCAAGATATTTTAGCTAGTTAGTTTCCTTGCCTGGGCAACTATTTCAGCAGCAGTAGCAGCAAAATTTACCTCTCTAAAATGAAGGGGATGGAGTAGGGAGGAGATGAACTTTTTTAGACTTTGGAATCATTTAGATCAGTTTTGTAGTATGTTGAAAAAGTGCTGATGCTTTAACATTCTACATATCTTTGGTCTCAATCCATAGAGTATTTCTCATGCTTGTCTGCATGGTAGCATATCTATTCCTCCCAGAGAGTTTACCTTTGTACAAGTATATCCCTTAGACAGAACTTCTCAACAAATGAACTTCAGCAGTTTATATGGGTGATGAGAAGGCAAGCCAGAGTAAAATAAACTATTCAGACAAGGAGGCAAACTGTGGTGACAAGGACTGTTGGGAACTTAAAGAAAGAAAAGATAAAGATGTGGCTAGACAGAAAAAGAGCTTCTTTGGATCACAGAACATTGATAGGGAAAGCTATTTGTTGGCTGGAGGCTGTGTTTCTCCTTCATTTTGAGAGTGTCTGTCAAATCCTTATACTGTCAATTTCCAACAACATTTAAGTACTCAAGTACTCGCCCTAGTATTCTGTAATTCAATCTCTGTCTAGGAGGGAGTTTGAATATATTCAAGTGTCTTCCTAAATCAAGACTATGGATTTAATGTTGAGTTCAAAGAGAGTCTTCATCCCTCCAATATGTAGCCCTGAAAATCAGGGGTTGCAAGGTTGAAAGTTGAACATATAATTTCTTGTAATGGTTTTGCAGAGCACACCTATAACAAAGGTTTCTGTTACACTTCAAGTTTACACAGGCAATTGCTTTCAGAAACCCAACAAATATGTTTTTGCTGGGACTAGTTTTAAAGTTATTCTCCATTTGCATTTTAGGTATTCACACAAATACACTGTAAAATGTACATACAATCTACTTGATGATCTCTTGTCATTCCTTGTCCCTCTTCCCTGTTTTAATGGAAATATATAAAATTGGAGTTATGTCTCATTAATTGTTCTCATTTTCTATGTAGACTGAGAATTAAACCAAATTTTGGATACAGTGTGAAACCATAAATGAGTTATCAAACCCACAGTATTGTAGATTCAGAAATTATTTTGTTTTGTTCCAGAGGTTCAGTTTACATAGTTTTCATGCTGTTTTCAGAATTATGAGCTAGGTCCTCACCACTGAGCTTTATTTCTTACTTGAAATTCTACTTTATGCTTTATCTAGTTTATTTTTAAAATACTTGAGCTTCTAGGATTTCACAGTAACATTACCTGAATAGCTGTGTAGCTTCAGATACCTCATCTATGTGAATTCCAAGACTTCTGTTGACTTCTGTAGGAGTTGCATTGGCTGTCTAGACCACAGCTGGAAGACACATTCTGACCATCATAATGAATTTTGCTTTTTTATCATTCCATTACTTCTAGCTCAATATATGTTGATTATGCCTATCCATGAAGAGACCTCTTTCTATTGAACTCAAATGGAATCTTGCCCTAAGTAATTTTTCTTTCTCACTGTTGTGAAATCTCGTTGTCCAACTTCTCTCTGCACTGTCTCTTCTACACATAAAATAATTGACTTTTTCTTCTTTATTACTGATCTCTAAAAACTCTCTATGGTTTAGAATTTTTGAGGTATGAGAAAGGGGGAAACAGGTGAAAACAATAAACTCCTTGTTCTTGTATTGTTTCCTAGGAGATCAGATGTCAATCATGCTTTCATTCAGTTTACTTCCCTGCTTCATTTGTGGAAGTACAGAAAAGTGCAAAAAAAAGAAAGTGTGTAAAAAATGCCTTTAAAGTTTTTTTGCCCTAAAACCTGCTACTAAATAACTCTTGTTCAAGTAACTGACTTATTTTTATATGCAGAGACTTTCACTGCATATATACGTCATGCTGCAGCCTTAGAAGCATTTACGGCTACATATTTTTTTATAATAGTACTTTACTAAATACTAGATTCTTCACTTCAGAGACATTTTGAGAATTTTGATTTAATGGCATCATTTTTGCTTGAGCATGTTATAATACTTCTAAAATATTTTATCTTAGAGAATCTTTCTCTTTTCACATAGATTCAAATCAGTATTATAACTTCGAGGTTCATTCTCAGGGAATTTGAATGTCTTCTTTATACATCAAATATTTTCTGCTCTACTTCTTTGAGTTTTATTATTAGTGGGGCATTCTGAGAATTTGCAATTTTCACTAGATGAATTTAGAATTCTGCCAAATGAAAGTAGATTAGAATCTTGATTTTATTTTGAACATTGTTAACTTTTGATACCCTCTTTATTACATATTGAACTCTTAACATTGCAAATGATATGGGTAACTGACATTTTGTACTACAAGACCCTTCTTTCACTGCCTTGAAACTTTGCCAAACGTAAAACCCTGGAGATGAGATTTTTTTATGTAACCACAATTTAACTGGAGTCTAAATCCAATGTAGAGTATAAGACAAAAAACCACTATGATTTTATGTCAATTATGGTACAACAAATTCACTGCTGATTCACTTTTTGTTTTATAAACACCATAAAAAATTGAATTCTCTATTGCCAGAGACATAATCAGGTGCCATCTGTTTACCTCTAGATAATACAGAACAGTATAAAAAGAACCAAAATTTCTTTATATCATGCAAAAAATCATTTTGTGCCCCAACCAAAATGAAGTCACACCTGTACAAACAGTCTATTCAATGAGGTCTTGGAGCTATAGACTAAATCCTATTAATACAGTTATTTCTGAACCGGATCAGAGGCATGAGGTTTGCCATACAAAAAAAAAAAAGACAAAAAAAAGACAAAAAAATCAACTTTTAAATAATATAGTGCATTCTTTCATAAGTCCTAAAATGAATTGGCATGCATGTCCTTTATTTCAACCATGCTTTGCCATCTTTTTGAAAATTTTCATAAATTTGACTGTCATGGGTTTGGCCCTGGGCCAATTTTTTTTCACTCCCCCTCCCCAATTGCTATGAGTCGAGAGAAAGTGTATGCAGACAAAAGAGACCTGATGTGGAGAGAAATAATATTAGGATTTATTACTAAACAAATGAAAACTAAAGAATTATATATATACAACAATTCTAACTAAGCAAAAATACTATATATTTACAGAAGTACCCTTTTCCC
>JAWWLV010000343.1:0-14893 GCA_035041135.1 Platyrinchus mystaceus | reverse complement strand
CCAGGGCAGTGGGCACAGCCCCAAGGCTGCCAGAGCTCCAGGAGGGTTTGGATGATCCTCTGGGGCACAAGGTGGGACTCTGGGGATGTTCCTGTGCAGGGCTGAAGGTTGGACTCCATGATCCTTGTGGATTCCTTCCAACTCAGCACATCCTGGGATTCCCAGGGAACCGCCAACATCACAGGCTCAGGGTTTTATATTCACTAAATAAAAAGGACGCACATCCAAGTGGAAAGCCATGAAAGGATTCACTCCCACATTGGGAATTCAGTCTTGTACTTCTCGTGGAGCTTTATTTCACCACAGAAGCCCAAGAGTGTTTGCTCTTCACATCCCGAAGCCACTCACATTACAATTAAACATCGCTGGGTAGTTTCCTACTCCTCACATTTTACTGCCTGTGGGAGGGTTAGTTTTTAGGATTTTGTGTCATTAAACATTTAGCTCGACACTTCCATGGTCCTCAAGCCTGTGATAGCTAATTTGTGCCCAACTGTCTTGAGATGATTAGGGCCTAATCTAGTGAATTCATTGGGCTGCTCTTAGACCCTTCCTGAATTATAATGACCAAAGAGCAGCCAAAGTACTGCAAGATGCTGGGTGTTATTGTGAGAGATGCTGATCTCCATAATAATGGAGATCTGCAGGAGGGAGACACACAGATCTGATGGAAGGAGCGGCAGGGTGTGTTCAGGTCACTTAAAGAATCCCCACCAAGGGTATCACAGAAAGAGGTTTAATATTAAAGCCTGGCTCAGGTGTGGGAGATTCGCTACAGCTATCTGGCACTGAGTATTTAAATATTGATTTTTCTCCCTGTTCAGATCTGTCACTACAAGTTACCTCCCCCCCAGAGCTCAGCAGATGGCATTAGGCCGTGCAGGGATGTAATTAAACACGCCGCTGGACCGAGCGACTCTGCAAACAAAAAGTGACACCAAGATGAATTTACTTCCATCTTCTTCAAATACCTGGGTGAAAAGAGGTTTTTAAGCAAGGTATCTAACAGCCAAAGCCCACTGCTGAATGCTAATAATCAAATAAAAAGCTCTTTTGTCAACACAGCCAAGGCTGACTCCGAGGGGGCCGACATTCCAGCACCGCAGCAAGGAGGCAAAGAGGGAAAGCTTTGCAAGAACAATTCCCTTCTTTGAGGACACCATGCCAGGCAGGCAGATTTTGGGGGTGGTTTTTGCTCTTTTTTTTTTTTGTTTGGTACACACAATGCATTGTTCTTTCCTTTCCCTCACTGCACCCAAGTACAAGAGCTGCCTGCTGGGGAAGTGCCCGTGGATTCTGCACAGGGATGGGTTTGTTCAGCTCACCCTGGGCCCAGGACTCCATCAAATGAGCAGAGTGCTCCTCACAGCTGATGACTCTATCCAGGGCACCTCATTAGGTATCCACAAAGTGTCCCAGCACTGCAAGACAGTTCCTCACTCTCTTCCCATGTGGGAACTGCTGAATGTGCAACAGCACAGGGAGATCACATATATGCAGGAAATATTACATACAGCTACCAACCCAGGGATTTATTCATTTAGCACTACATAGAACAAGCCTAACTACACTTTTTATCACCCTCTTCAACTCTGTTTCACATGTGCAGTACTAAGTGATAAAACACTACAGTAAATCAAGCCAGGCAATGAATAACAGCTTATCCAGCAAAGGAATAAATCAGGGCTCGATGAGCCAAAGGGGGAATGGCTTTAAGCTGAAGGAGGGTGGATTTAGATTGGGTATGAGGAAGAAATTCCTCCCTGGGAGGGTGGGGAGGCCCTGGCACAGGTTGCCCAGAGAAGCTGTGGCTTGGGAGTATCCAAGGCCAGGCTGGAGCAACCTGGGCTAGTAGAAGGTGTCCCTGCCCATGGCAGGGGGTGGCACTGGATAGGCTTTAAAGTCTCTTCCAACCCAAACCAGCCTGTAATCCCATGATTAGCACAGTCAGATGTTGCTACAACAGTGAGCAGTTAATGTGTAAAGTTGACAAAAAAAGAGTAAAATACTGGAATATGTTTGCAGAGGATTATAAAAATATTTTATACGTAGTAATATCTGTTTTTTTCTGTATCACACTCATTCTCTAACCTGCTTTGTGCTCTGCTGGAAGGCTGCACACTTATCCTATAAAATCAAAGATCACAGTTCACTGGAATAAAATGAGAAAAGCTCCTCCCAAACCCACAGCATCTGTGTAGAAATAATACACGGAGATAAGAAGGAGGCAGTGGGAATCCAGGGCTCTTTCCCAGCAGGAAAAGACAGGCAGGACAATAATACACACAAGATATAAGCTGGATCTGAGCCTAGACCCAAGACTGACAGACTTTAAAGCTCACCCAGAGAGTAGGAGAACTCAGGACTAACAACAAGTGGAGCCAAGAGGGAATTAATGACCAGAGAAAGTCCCTCCCTATTTAGTTTGAGGCAGTTGTACTTATTAACCAGCTGGGAAACACCATAAAAAAAAAGACAAAACACACCCAAGTCCCAGGAAATGAATGAGAGTGTGTCAAGGTGTTGCAAAATTTAGCCCTCAGATATATGGAGTGTCAGTCAGGGAAATTAGGATATAACAGTGATAGATGAGCAGGAGCTGGTCCCAAATGCCAAAAGCCCAGGAGAACAGAGGGGGAAATGTGCACATGTGAGTTGTGAAGGAGAAAAAGAAGGGCCAAGGGGCACCTTCCAGGGCCTCTCCCAGAAAACAACACTATGAAAAAGGAGGGAGAAAGTGAGGAGGGAGATAACCCAGGGAAAGATGGGACACAAGAGCACCCAGAGGTCTGAACTCCAACTCAGTTCGGGTCAGGAGATCAAAGACGGTTACGAATATCAGAGAGGGTGAAGTTTTTTGGAAGAGAGATGCTGCAAGGACGTGATAATTTGCAAATCAGGCATAAAAACATGGGAATACTGAACCCCAGTATAAGTGCTTGCTCTAAAACCTGCTGTGTTGAAACCAGGGCACAGCAAGGCCCCAGTGGTGAAAAGCAAAACCAAACCTGGTTTGTTTTTCCTCTCCTGCTGGAGGTAGTTGCTGTTTTCAGTGTCTCTTTAAGGCACAGAGAGTTTGTGGGGACAGCCCTGCACACCCCAAGGCAGGAGATCTGTCCTAAATATCACCTCTGGGCAGGAATCAGATCCCTGGAAGGGTTACTTGGAACCTTGGGAGCAGTTCCTGGATTGTCTTTGAGGCACAGAGGTCAAAAATATGGAGCAACATCGACTCAGGTGTCAAAATAAAAGCAGTGAAATTTGCTCAGCAAGTGATTCCAAGGACAACTCCCTCACTCTCCAAATTCCTTATGAAACCACACAATATATTACAATCCTTATTGACAAGCAAGTTATTGATATATTCCCAGAAAGTTTATTTGGGGCTGAAATAAAAATAGTTTCTTCATGTTCTGGAAGGAAAATGTATAAAACTACAGCAATAACCCCACTCTATTAATTCTACAGTTGATGTACTTTGAGGTGTAATTGATTTTGCAGGGAATTAATTATAAAATTTGAGGTTCATTATTTGTTACCTTAACCTCTCCAAAAGGTTGGCTTCATATCAGGTTTTAAGAAAACAGCAATTCTAATTTAAAATCTCTCTTTGAGTCTTGAGAACTGTAAAGTTATTACAGTTTTCACCCCTCAAATTTGCAATCTGAAGCCATTTCAGGGCGTACAGGGATTCTTATTAAGCTGGTTTTATCCATTTCTCCCTCACCAACAGCTTGACTGCCTTGTGGATTTAACATAAAAACACACTTTTTGTGGCTGGTCCTCACCAGACTGAAGTATAAAGTAATTTTTAACATGTTCAAAACAGCCAAACACTGTTACAGGAACACAAATCTTGATCCCAACCAGGGTTGCTCTGGGAATGCAACTGTCCCTAACAACACTCCAAGGCCTGGAATTTCCTCCTGTTGGGGTGAACTCTGTGACTGGGACCCTTATAAACATCTCACACTCCAGCAAACAGAGGTTAAAAAGTCCTTTGCAAACGTGGTTCCTCTTCAGGAACTTAAATTTTTTTTAAACTTCCATTTATACACTTTAGTAAAGTGCAAATTAAGAACATTTTTCTCAATGGAAGTTCTAAAATACACAATTATATATATATATAATTTACAAATACAATAATCTTAACTGCACTTAAAAAAACCCAAACACCTGATCTTTTTAAAAAAAATATTTCCCTTATATTTTTCTCTGCCTGATTTTAGTCACAGTTCTAGTTTTAGTCACAGCAATGAAGAAACTTTAGTATGAGTTACTAATCTATTGTTGCTCAGACTGATCCCACTGCAGTCAGGTTGTATTTATCCCCCCTTAAATAGACAAAAATTCACCTTAAAACACCCAGCCTAGAGCATTTAAAAATAAACAGATCCCAACCACTGAATAGTTTTAGTCCCTTGGGTCTCAAACTCATCAGATTTGAGCTGATTTCCACCTACCACGGAGTTTCTTTTGCCACAGAGGAGTAAAACTAATTAACCCATCATTATTGCTACAAGAAAATGTAGTGTTTGAGGCCCTATTTAGAAAACTCACAGCTATTATTAGATAATCTTTGATTTTTCTCTCATTTTTTTGCCACACTGAAGGGACAACACAAAGCAAACATCAAACAAAATGTGCCTGCTGTGACATTAAAGGAATTAAAAATGCACAGATACGGCTGAGATGGTGCCAAACAGGTCAGGAAGCACAAAAAGCCCATTTGGAACCTCACACAGTTTTAATTACAAAATGAAAATAAACTGTCAGAGCTGAGAACGCACGAAATGCAACCAGTGGGGCCAAGAGAACCAAAGTCACTACACAAATGGCACTGTGTGTCACCTCAGTAAGACTGAAATTTATTGAGAATTATTAATATTGATAAGATTTTTATTGACATGGGCTCAGTGAAGGCACCTGAGCTTCACCCACTAAACACATTTATGGAGGTACCACATTCACATAAACAAAAAAAAGGAGTATGGGATGATTTTGCAACCAGATCACATAAAAATGATGGACCTAAAGATAAGCAAACCTTCCTCCTCCTTTGCAGGACTGGCAACAACACTTCCCTCAAATACGTGGAGGAAAGAGTACAAAGGGTATTATTTATGTAACTCACGGTGATTTTCAAGTGAATTTGTTTAAATGAGAAGCATTTATCTTTCTTGGCACAGATTTAGTGATTGTTTTCTCTTAGTTTATCACCATCACCTCACTTCAGAGCTGAGCCAGGTGTGTAATGGCCCAGCACAGAAGAAACACCATCTGAGATCCCTCAAGCTCATTTTCCCCCAGTAATTCCCATTCCAGCCACTGGTGTGGAGACAATCCCTTGTCTCTTCCAATACCACAGTTTTTCTAGGAATACATTGCTCCATTTCAGCCACTTTCTATCTGTAAAAGGCGACTCTTACTCAAAAAACCATCACCAAAACATTAAACCACGAATAAAATCGAGAACAAACCACGTCACCATTACAAATGCTGCCCAAATTCAAAGATGCACAAACAGAGTTTTACTTTTAACCAGAGTGGTGGTTTCAACATGGACAATTTAGTTTAACACAGGAGCCACACACACTCTGAGGGAGGTATTTCATCATGAAGACAATCTACCAGTGGGTTTTTAGAAGTGGCAGGTTTTGGCACATCACTTCAGTTTATATGGGCTGCGTGACAGGCTGCCCAAAACCAGTGCCAGGAGACTTTTCCAACTGAATTTATGGAGCTCAAAATATAAAGCCCTTGCAATGCTATATTTTACTTGCCTTTCTTTTTTTTAATGGCTGGAAGGAGAGAAGTGCTGTTACTCCTGCTGCCAAAATTCCTCAGCTCCGAAAGTGCAGCCGCTACTTTTAGATCCGAGAGGCCTCGGATTCAACCCCCACGAAGTTTCTTCTTGTCTGGATTTGTATTTTTGTCTGTTTTGGAGCGTTGCAGTGCTGGTAACTCTTAATGAATATTAACACAGCCTTTGGGGAGGTTTTTCTGTGTCTCTGCCTATTATGGAGAGCTTTTAAACCTGCAATAACAGTTTATCATAACAGAGACAAGTCACTCATTGTGCCCCTGGACAAAGGATGCTCACAACCCCCTGCTCTCAAACACCACCTTAATTACCTCTCCTGCCTTCTCCCCACAAAATACATCCTTTCACAACACAGGAGCTGTGGCTGAATTCTGCTGCTCTAGTTTAAAAACCCAACACACCCCACTGCAGGTTTCCCACACCTCTGGCACTCCTGAGGAATCCACTGCCTCTCCCACAGCTTCCCAGACTGACTCAAAAACTCAAGCAGTTCAATGTTCCAAAACCCACCCAAAGGAAACAAAATAATCACAGCACAGGGTCAGCAGTGAATACCTGTGACACCAAGTTTGAAGGAGCTGACACAATCTTCAGAGCCAGAGAAGGGTTTGGGGAGGGAAAAGGAAAAATATTCCTAATGAGACACAGGTGTAAAAACCACCAGGAAAGACTGGGGGGGGGTGTGGAAAGAGCAGAACACCTGAGGATTTCCCCAAGGAGCCTACAAACTGAGGCACTGGGAGGAGAACCAGGTTCTTTAGGTGATGTTCACACAGAAAAACAAGTGCCTGGCACTACAGTGCTCGTGCAGTGACTCCCAACTAAGCGGGGGGTTCTTGCCTAAGTCCCCTCTCCTCCTTCCCCTGCCTCTGGATCAGCTCCTGCTGGAAAAAAAAAACCCACCTCCTGCCAGTTCAGCTTCCAGGAGCTGCCTCTGACAGTCAGAGGAGCATCAGGGCAGCAGCAAAGTGTGTCTTTAGATCAGGTTAACACCCCCCAAACCACATCCTGGGCCCTCGTGAGCAGCCGGTGCTCAGCGGATGAGCCGCGGTTCCTGCACCTCGGTGAGAACTGAAACCCACTGCTGTAGGGTCACCCCACTGGAACAAACTGAGGTACTTTTATTATTACCTGCTATTTATGCCCAGTTTCTCTCTTCTTTCGGGTCAGTGGGTTCCCTGGGTTGGTGTCTGTGGGTCTGTGAGGCAGATCCCCCTACCACAATTAACCTTTTACCCACCAGGAGATGATTTCAGCACAATCACGGCGTTGGTTTTATTAATTTCTTCCTCATCTTGAGAGTCCTGCCAGATGCCCTGGTTGCCCATAAAGTCTGCCTTTTTCCATGTTCACTATCAGTGCTAAATCCCTCTCCCCAAGCCCAGCTCAACTCCCTGCCCCAGCTCTGAGAGACCCGAACTTCAATTTGGTTTTTCTAACACGTGGACATCACTCAGAGCTTGCTTGTTAGCTGTTGTTCCCTGGATTAAACCTCCTCTCTTGCTGATTAAGTCCTAACATTTCCCCCCACTGCTGCACAGGCTCCTTTCTAAAGAAATAAAACTGAAAAAAAAAAAGAATTAGAGGAATTGTTTGGTCACAGGTGCTGTGGCTGAGGAGCTGCAACAGGTGGAGCCCCAGTAAGATGCTTCTTACACCAGTGGGCTCAACTGGGCCAGATCTCAATGAGCTGCAGCTGTTTTACCCAATTTCAGTGGCTAAAACACACCTGGGGAGAAAAGCATTGTCCCCTCAGGGCAGGGGCTCCTCAGGGGTTTATTTGGCTTGTTTGCTGTGATAAAGCAGGTGATAAACACGAGCAAACCCCACAGTTTTCGGCTTGGAGAGGCACTGCCAACCCACCTGCATAAAACAACCTCATTTCAGTTTGGTCCTGCTGGGTTTTTATTAGGACAGTGCCCAGGGGGGGCTGTGGAATTAGGAAAGTCCTCCCTGATTGTGGTTTTTTTTAGCACAGTGAGGTGGTGGAGGAAGCAAAATCCATGGAGAGTTAACCCCAAGACGAGACAGAAAACTTTGAGCTGTTTTGAGCAGCCAGAAAAGCAAAAAAAAAGGAGCAGGGCAGGCAGGAAAATGGTAGGAAAAGGGTGAAACAGGTCATTCTGCACTAGAGGATTTTTAAGAGCTGTGTGTTGATGCAAAGTAATTTAGTGCAAACAAATTAAATGTCAGTCTAGTGGAACCTCTGCAAGCCAGCTACAGAAAATACAGGTTGTGGCAGAGCTATTTATGATGAGCTTGGACAGAATTCCTCCATGACTCTAAATCCCAAGCAGGAAGCTGCACAAATTTCCTGGTGATCCCTGGCCTGACTCAAGCCTGGATCACTCTCTGCAGTCAGTGCTCTGAACAGGGTCCAGCACTGAAATGTTCTATCATAATTGCCTTTTTTTTGGTCTTTTTAAAGAAGGTACAACACACTCCACTAAAAGAGCCACCAAAATATGTGTATTTACCACACTGAAGGTTTTCTGGAGATTTCAGACAAATGTTTTTACAGAAAAATTCAGAAATATCGAGGCATTTTTCTTTCCACTTATTTATATCCGAGCATTTCTGGGGCAGGTTTTCTCCAAGGCAGAGAAAAGCAGGACCACCTGGAAGGCAAAGGGCTCTGAGATGTCTCTTCACTGCTCTCTCATGCTGATTTCTGCCCCACCAGCCTATTTTCCACATCTGCATCTCCAAAAGGCCAATATTTAATCTAGTGCTTAATAGGCATCAGACAATCAGTTCAGATTTCCCTCTCTCTGGATCCTTCACCTTCAACCAACCAGCAGGAGAAGGATTATTGTGGATACACAGGTTTTGCCACAGAGAAAGAATTAAGTTGCATTTACTTGGAGTAAAATATTCTGGTAGGTCAAAGCAAGGCCCATGTTTTGGACAGCATTTATTTATATGTATAAAACCCTGCCTTGGGAGAAATACATATTTATTTTTGTGCCTATTTAAGAGCACCAACTGCATCACAAAGCAAACTGTCTCCTTTATAAGGCAGCCCAAGGGAGCAGCTACTTGTGACCATCAATTGGATGTGCTGCCACATACTCAAGACAATAACTATTGGAAGAGCAATAACTGTTATTTTATTCTCCTTTAATTGAACTACTTTATTTGAAAGGAACTGCTTGTGTCCAGTCAAAATATTATCAAATTACAGAGGATTTCTGTTTCAACCTCTGCTTTAATTTCTATGACATAAAATAAGATTAATTCAAACTATTTACGTTTCTTTTTGCTCTGCTACCACGTCCCTCCAGTTTGCACCCCAGCTGGAATGATCATTTTAAAAGGTGTATTTCCCTGTGTCTCAATCTTAGAATAAGAGGATAAATTAAAGAAATAGCCTCATCTGGCTTTACTGGGAAAGCATTACTGGGGAAAACGTTTATTTATTTGGATTGGGGAAGGGCAAATAATCACAAAGTATGAGTGGATCCAGGTTTTAAAAACCCAAACTGCATGATTTCTCTAAAGAGGAGCCACATACTAAGATGGGATTAATTTAAAACGGGGCTAATAAATCCAATGCACCAGAAGAATTATTTTAAAGGCTCATGTTAACAACAGAAACTCAAAATATTTTGAAAGCACGACGTGGTTTCCACAATGGAAGAATTAGTGAGGGGAGGTTTTGGATATCACCATTCCAGTGGCAGATCCAATACACATGGCAAAAGCTCAGCCTCTCATGTGCCAACCTATTTTTTCACTTGGCACAATTTAAAACAACAGATGTTCAAGACCCTCTTGAATAACAGACCTAAATAACGCTCATGGATTCTTTTATATCCTACATGGTTGGTCTTGACTCCACTCCTGACATTTGGCTCATATAAATAGAAATAAATATATATAAAGACATATATTTATATATAAAATACATATATATACATATAAATACTTATAATTTTTTGTGGATGAGCAGCTGTTGCCTTCAAATGGCAAATTTTGAGTCAGACCTCCTGTCAGTTGGTGAAATATCAGCGTTTCCTTCAAGAATTCTTCCTGTTTGATACAGAGATCTCTACCTTTTCTTTAACATGCCACAAGCCTTTGTTAATTGGGTTCTCCCTGACAAATATTTGTCATTCCAGTCACCTCCTGCCAAACAAGGGCTGAAAACACCAGGAGAGGCTGGGAGTGCTAAACCTGGACATTACCAAAAAGCAGCAGTGACTTTGATGCTGAACACTGCAGTTCTCAGCCTCTTCTTGCCCCTCCTCCTCTCTTCTCCTTCCTAAATCTCATCTTTTTTTTGGTCTCAAAGTTCTGTTTCCATTTCATCCAGATCAATGCCTTGCAACTAGAGGAGTCAGGAGAGCTGGAATCTGCAGAGGGAAGAGCTGCAGCTGCCTCAGGGTTTCCACCCGGGGAGCAATGAATTATTCAGCCAACATAAATCCACGGTTTTTACCGTATGGGCAATTTGAAAAATGGATGAATTTCACTTGGAGGGCACTTGCAAGCAAGCTTTACAAAGTGGGAGCAAAAAGTTACTCCAGCAACAACAAAAAAAAAAAAGATTACAGGCCAACCGTCTCCTGCAGAGGATTCACGAGCAAGTTGGGCACCCGTGAGCAATAAAAGGAACAAATCACTGATCATGGAATCCCAGAATGGTTTGGGTTGGAAGAGACCTTAAAGCTCACCCAGTTCCACCCCCTGCCATGGGCAGGGACACCCTTCCACCAGACCAGGTTGCTCAGGTTTTACCTTAAACACATCCGACTGTAAAAACATGTTTTGTTTTAAAAACCCCTCTCGGCTGTTAATAAACCCCTATTAAATAAGCTTTCAGGGTATGAAACCTTTCAGGTTTTTATCTGCTTTCAACTTCAACAGAACAGGAGCAGCAGCCCAGATCCTTCCCTAAGGATCATCCATGGGAGCTGTGCTCCCCTGGGCTCAGCACCTGCAGATACACGACAGCAAAAAAAAAAAAAAAGCTTTGCTGGCGTGTTTTTAACGCATTTTCTTCCTCCAAACCCAGTTTTGTGACAGGCTCTTGAACCCTGACATTTAAATAATACCATTCCTGGGTACTGCAGCTTAATGAGTGCAGTACAGAAGTACAAAATGCACTGGTGATGCATTTTGAAACTGTTTATTGGGGGCTCAGGATCCTCTGGCAGCTCCAGGCCTGGCCACGAGCTCATTCCTCCCACTAATTGCTTCTCCCTACAAAATATTTACAGATTTGCTGCTTTTGACCGCTCAGCATCTCCCTCTCTTCTTTTTCTTTTTAATTATCTCATTCTTGCTGCACCAAAATAATGCCTGTAGGTTCTTCCCAGTGGTGTGGAGCTGTCCAAGCTTTAGGCAGCAGTAAGATCTATTTGATTTCCCCTCCTCATGTGGTTTTACAGAGACCTGGTGAAACACAGACACCTCACTCCCACCTCATTCCTTTAATTCCTTTTTATTGTTCCCAACTCATCCCTGTTCACCTTGAAATGCTCCTCACTGCTAACAGCACTTTTCTTGCAATACACAACTTTAATTCAGGAAAGATCAGGCACTCTTAAATGTTTTATTAAGGTGACTTTGAAAGTGAAAACCAAAAACACTTAACTGGATCTTCTGGGGCATTTCCATGAAAAGAATAAGCCCCTCTATGTTGCCTAATTGAACTTTTCTTATTTAAATCAGAGAAAATTACCCACACTCACTTCCAGCCTCTGTTCACATCCCCAGCCTCTTAAAAGTCCTTTCGGTCTCCTGGATCAAAAGCTTCCTGAAGATTTCAGTCTTCAGGGCATGCATTTAACTCTCAACAGCAGAAAAACGAGAGAGAAGAAAGAGCAGTGCTCCAGGAACCGCCAGTGCAACACCTGCAGAGGCTGAGCTGAAGGCAAGAGGTTTCTTGCAGTGACTCTCCTTTATGTTGCTCAAGAGAGGGCAAATGATGCCAAGTTTTCAAGTCCTGCCATCAGTTCCTTACACTGAAAGGCTCTTGTTGGCAAAGAAAGGGAACACCGAGTCCCCTTCCAGAGGAACAGGTGAGCACAGGGATTATGTTCAGCTTCTCCCCCTGCACAGAACCTCAGGGAAGGGCTGGGAGTTAATTCAGTCATGGGTGTCTCACACTGTCCCACGCTCCTTGCCTTGCTGTTTAGGTCACTTTTTAAACCAAAAAAACTCTGTTTCACAACAAAATGCTGAAAGGATGCACTTCAAATATGACAAACAGGAGCACAGTGCTTGCCCCAGGCTCAAATCAGGTTTCTCACAGCGACAGGGACACGTCAGGAACTCGTTCTGGCACGAAAGACGACCACCAGGACCATTTCACCATGTGGAATCAGCCTGGATGCTGCTGGGCCCCAGGAGGAATTATTCTGCTGATAACCACATTAAGAAGAGAACCTGAAGACTGCAAAGCCCAACAGGAAGGTGATGGTGTTACACCAGATAACAGAAGGCACACGGCTGGTATCTGACAGAGGGAAAAGGAGCAGTTGCACCTGGGAGAGAAGGAGAAGGGGGCTATAAAGTTCTATTTTCAGTTGTGTTGCTGAGCCAAGAGGCATAAGCAGAAATTTAAGCCTGTAAAATGATCTGAAAACACCTGTTTGCAGAAGTGTAGCATGTTTTTGTGACCCACTTTCGAAAGGCTTTGGATCAGAAGCCCAGAGAGGTCAACTAAAAGCCACTGTGACAGACAAAATGTAGAGTTTTCAATTTGTGTGTTAAAAAAAAAACCCCAAACTCGATTAAATTGTGTTTGTCACTGAAATTGTGCTTGGCTTTCCTATCAATTGGAGGTGCTGGGAAACTCAGCAACAAAACATTCCAGTAAAAAATATCTCTCCTCACTATAATAGGTTTGAGGTTATGGCTTTTCATATTATTCAGCAACATGATTTTCATCTTCCCTCGCTGTCAGGTTTTTCCTTAATAGGATATACACAACCTGCATGCCAAAAAAGCTTTTAAAACCTCCATCTGAACCAACTAATCCCAATATGCAGCTGGATCCACTTTCTTTTGGCTCCTGTGCCGTGGCATCTGAGGCTGTTTCGAGTTCAGCCATCTCAGCTGCCAGTCTGGAGAGTTTACACCAACACTTCAGAATATACAAACTCCAACTCATGCAGCTTAAAAACCTGGAGTGCAGATCCCAACATAGCCCAAGGGATTGTCTGATTTACTCAAGAGTATTTTTCTAGTCATCATATGCAGACCTGCAGCATGACCCAGTGTGCAGCTACTGTCTGGAGTGATATGACACTACCAGGCACTGGCACTTCTTTACAAGGAGGCAAAAAAAATTTGGATAAAAGGGTCTTTTTTTCCTAAAAACAATCATGTTATTTAAAAATAAAATTAACAAGGTTTATTTCTCCCAGCCTGAAAATATAATCCATCACCTTAATATGCAACTAATTAAAATAATAGATTATAAACAGCACGTATTTGCCTCTGGAGGTGGAAGAGAAATAGAGTTACTGAACTGGTGTTATCAAGGTACCACCTCCTGCCACAGCCCCAAGGACAGATTCAGATGAGGACAACAATATTCCATCACCAACAGGACTGCAGGTTTTCCTAAGCAAGGAAAAATGTAGCTCTTTTTAAATCCTTGACTATCTTATCATCCTTCTCTTTGAAGAGGTAGTTTGGTCAGGAAGAAATACCCCCAATTCCTGCCTGTCCCACTCTGATTCCAGTTCTAACTGGACTCTGAGGATAAAATGCTTGACCTCATCCCAACCTGGCCACCAAATCCAGGTCTCAGGAAAAGAGGCTCAGTAAGAGGAGCTCCACCACAAAATCAGCCTTCTAACTCCCAGAAGTGTCTCTCAAATCAATTCACCCTCCAGGGGCTTAAAATGTTGTGTACAATTAGTTCTAGAAGCGAATCACTCAGTAAGTTCTAACAAGTGTAGATACATTATTTGGCTTCTTACTCTGTTTTTTGTTCTGCTTTTATTTCCACCTATAATATCCACAAAATCAGGGAAAAAAAAAAAAAACAAACCTCACCAAAGAAAAAATTGATAGTAAATACCATTCTCCTTTCCAGAAACAATGCAAAATAAAAATAATTTAAAGCAACATATCGGGATACATAACAGCTCAAATGAATACTAAAGCAAAAGAAAGAATTCAGGTTGATGATTTAAATGTTTGTCAATTTAAAGCACCACAGAAAATGCTTATTTAAAGCACTGATTGAAATAATTCCATCCCGGAGGCAGAAGATTGCTCCTGCCCTCCAAGTTAAAAATAATACCACCATTAACCTCAGCAACAATTTTCTAATTGCCAAAGATTACAAATCTTTTATGCAACATTCGTCACACAGGGGAATTCAAATCACTGCTCCAACTTCCAAACCCTCTGCTGCGATTGTAGTCGTGAGGCAGCTCCCTCTGCACAAAGCCAAACTCGTGGGATGTGTTTTATAGGACAGCATAAAACACTTGGAAAAAATGAGAAAGTCTCTCTGTAAATTGTTTCAGCACCTGACATTAATATTTATGCTTGAAATATAAGCAGGAGGAGGAGCTGCTTGGAGCTCCTTGATATGTTGATGCCAGTTGGCACCATCAACCAGGCAGCTGGTCCTGCACTTTGTTCCCTCTGTCCTGAGCAATAAGGACAGTCCTTATGTGCCAGCAAACCAAGGACATCAGGAGAAACAATGAGGCCAAAGTTTAGTGTTTAGAGCACCCAGAGTTATAAATTCTAAGTGCTCTTTCAAGAGCCATAAAGGATTGAGGCCAGAACTCACACTCGTGCTGGCTGTTACCTCAGACATGAGGGACATAAAACATGAGGGACGTCCTAAACCACAGGAACAACCCTCACACAGAAATCCATAGGGTTCTGCCTCTCAGGGAAAAGCAACAGGACACTGAAAGTGATAGCTCTGCTATGGCTGTGATCTTGTTGGACAATCTGTCACTAAATATGTGGAATCACAGGACATGCTGAGTTGGGAGGGATCCACAAGGACCATCAGTCCAACCCTCAGCCCTGCACAGAACCATCCCCAAGAGTCACCCCCTGTGCCCCAGAGGATCAGCCAAACCCTCC
>JAWWLV010000342.1:0-14926 GCA_035041135.1 Platyrinchus mystaceus | reverse complement strand
TTTTTCCCCTCCATGTCTCACCCATTTTAATCTCTCTCAATGCAGAGCAGTTGTAACCTGATTATTAACTGACCACTCCACTGAGGTTTGGTAAATTTGTTTATAAACTGGGCATTTGATAACCATTATAAAGACGGCTATAAATTGCACTGCACATTTTGTGAGAGCTGGAGACAGTCTCTCTCCTCCTTTGCCAACAGGGAGCAGCTCTCCCGCGCCGTGGGGCTTGGCAGTGCTGGAACATGCCCCATTCCTGTTATTTTGCAGAGTCCTGACCTGAATTCCAATGGGAAAGGGAAGCGCTGGCTCCCAGCACTTCCCGGCATTGCCCTTCAGTTCAGTGCCAGTGCCTGCTGGGCTCAGCTGTCCCAGGAAATACCTATTCAGGTCACACACGTCTCACAGAACCCCACATCCCTACTTTACAGTCTTACTGTGTCTTTTGAAAATCAAGGATACATTGAATTCAACGGTGTTTATTTCTTAAGCCTGAAAATATAAATTTACCTGGAATTTCCCCATACAAGTAATATTTCACTCATTCACTACAGTTCCTTTCCTTGCTGCACATGGAGCCCTTTGCCTCCCAAACTGCCACAAGCCCAAGAGATCCACCCCCGAGACAACAGTTCACTCACAGTTCAATCCAATTTTGCTTCCCAATTCCCCACAGTATCCTCTAAATGATGTACCATGTGCTGTTTGAGAGACTTCTCAGAACACTGTAATACTGTGAAATAAGGATTCAGCTGATCCTAATTTAAATTAACACAGCCCATCCCATGGCAGAGCCACAGTCCCCTCGTGGAGAGAAGCCACGGGAAGGCAGAATGCCTGGCAGGGAGCAGAAGGGGGCTGCATCCCCCTCCCCTTGACAATACACCAGCAAGCCTTTCTCTCTCTATCTCTTCCTCTGCCCCTTTATTTTTTGTTTGGTTGTTTGATATTGTTTGTTTCTCTGTTTGTTGATTTTGCTGGTTTATTTGTGTTTGTGTTCTTTGTTGTATTTGTTTTTGTAATAACAATAACATGTTTTTTCTCACTGTGAACTACTCATGTTCTACAGACCTACATCTTTCAAGACACTGCCACCCCCAAACAGTCCTAGCATGGGGAAGTAGAGAATGATATAATACACAGATTTGATGTCATCTCTCCCAAAATAGTGAGTGGCTGCTTGTTGTGCTCACAGGTGCAGCTCCTTTGGGAACTTGCTGCAGCTGCCACACACCCCCAGAAAAGCCTTTCAAAATTCAACTTTGATGAGTTCCTGCAAAGCAAGAACATATTTCTTGATCTCTCTTCAGAATCCCAAGAACAGGTGAGGCTGGAAGGGACCACAGTGGCTCACCTGGCCTCACCTCCCTGCTCCAGCAGGGTTATCCCAGAGCACATGGCACAAGACTGTGTCCAGAGAGTTCTGGAATATCTCCAGTTGGGAGACTCCACATCCTCTCTGGGCAGCCTGTTCAGTGCTCAGTCACTGCACAGCAAAGAAGTTCTTCCTCATGTCCAGGTGGAACTTCCTGGGCATCAGTTCCTGCCTATTCCTCTTATCCCAGTGCTGGGCACCCCCAAGCAGCACCTGGTCCATCGTCTGACTCATCCCTAGAGACACTGACAGACATGGATAAGATCCCCTCTAAGTGTCTCCCATCGAGGCTGAACAGCCTCAGCTCCCTCAGCCTTTCCTCATAAGGGAGATGCTCCAGTCCCTTCATCATCTCCGCAGCCTCCTCTGGATCCGCTCCCAGAGCTCCATGTCCTCCCTGTCCTGAAGAGCCCAGGACTGGACACAGCGCTGCAGATGTGCTTCACAGGGCTGAGCAGAGGGGCAGGATCCCCTCCCTGACCTGCTGCCAATGCCCTTCCTACCTAATGCCCCCTTCTTGGCCCCCAGGACACACTGCTGGCTCAGGGACAGTTTGTCATCCACCAGGACCACCAGGTCCTTCTCTGTAGAGCTGCTCTAGCAGGTCACCCCCAGCACATGCTGGTTGTTCCTCCCCAGGTGCAAAACTCTGCATTTACCTTGGCTGAACTTCAGACAATTCTCCTCTTCAACCTCAGGAAGAAAGGTGTATCTAAAGCAGGATTCTTCCCTGCATCATATTTGCCACCCACCCTTTCAGAACGTGAGTTCAGCTCTTCCCAGACAAGACGAACCCCCAGCTCTGGCCTGTTCTCATCCATAACACAGTGCTCTCATAGCACTGGAAAACAGGACATACAGATCCCTCTCTCTCCAGCTAAGCACCGCTGGGAATGCTGTTTTTAAGGACTGGCCTTAGCATGCACACACAGAACACGTGGCTTGAGCAGAGGCTGTGGATCCCAGGCCCAGCCCTTGGAAACTTCACGCTTACTCACAAAAAAAGCCTTTGTAGAGCTGGTTTAACAAAGGGAAGGGCTGTGTTTCCACTGCCAGGGATAATCCCTGCTCAATTACTTCCGATTTACTGGAATAGCAATCCACTTCCTGCACCCAACACAAAGTGACAGCTCTGCGGCCGCACCGGCTTTGTGAAATTAAAGCCCCAAAATGGCTCCTCTTATAAGTTTAATACACGAGTCAGTTCCAATCTGGTACAACAAGATTGTTTCCACATGATATTTTTCTCTTCTCCTTTGAGACAAAGAAAAAATCCCCAGCTTAGGAAATTTTGGGCAGTACCCTGAGCTGTTATTAAGCATCATATCACCAAAGTCATGAATTAAATCAGAATTAAATTTGGCCCACCTGGGGGCCAAATTTAAATTGACCAAAGTAATACATTACTATTTTATTTATAGAATATTATTTATGTTACTGTATTACTACTTTAAAATATATTTATATATACACATATATATATAAAATAATAAATAATATTTCAATAATATAATTCCTCTTACTAAGAGATAAGGAGAGGCATGAAGAGATCACAGATAAGGAAGGGGACTATCCTCTATTTTTTTCAAATTTACTGGAAATCTTAATTTATATTGGAAGCCTTCAATGCTTACATGCCGTTCCAACTACCACGTGCATCCTGGTTTCTCCCTGCTGTTGCTATTCTTCAGAGTTTCTGTCTTTAAAAGAGATACAGATCTAAACATATTCCACCGGGAACGCCTTTGCATGCTAATACGAAAGTAATTAACGCCATCCCTAATTGCCTGCAAGCAGAGGGAGCTCTGACTCTTCCGAGAGCAGCCTCGGTGGCTCAAATACTCAGGCAGTGCCAGATGCGATTTATCCGTGTTTTCCCCCAAAATCCAGCCCTGCAGGGCAGCGCTCACCCTGCTCACCCCCCGCGCTGGCCTTCCCGGGAATTCCTTTTCACACTTGTTGTAGAAATAAAACCTGGCGATAGTAACAATTCTAAAGAAAACATTTGAAAAGAACGATGGAACTTCACCCAACTCCTTCAGGAGACACCTTTGTTAAACACAAAGTACTCTGTGTGACACACGAAAAGGGACCCGATCACATTTACTGCCAGGTGGAAAATGTAATTTTTTATGTGCAAATTTTGAGCAGAAATGGGCTCGAAATTTGCATTTCCCAAAATGTAAGTGAAGCCACTATAGCTGCCTCAAGGTTAACTGAGAAGGGCTTAGGCTCAGCTCATATCTCTCTCCACCAACCCCATGTCCAGAGTAGGATCCCCCAAAAAAATGAGCCCCCAAAGCTGCAGCAGCCCCTGCCTGGCCAGGCACTGCTGCAGCCCCACTGCTGGACAACAGGACACAAAACCTTCCGGGAAACCTCTCTTTGTTTGTTTAAAAAACTGTGTGGTTGAAAATAATCAACATCACTGTTATGAAGTTGTGACGATGAAGAGAGAACTTTGATAAATCACAGACAGAATGAAGGAAGGAACTGGAAGAAAGGATAGAATTGGAAGGGGACCTAAAGATCATCTTGTTCCAATCCTTTCATTCTCCAGGCACTTATGTAACCCAAATACCAAAATCATTACATTTACTGCAACTTGGGATGTTCGACAATCCTTATTGCAAAAGATTCTTTTGTTGCATAAAGTCATTCCCCTGTCCTGAATACACCCCACCACAATATCGTACGGACAAATAACAGAAAGCCCCTGGAGAAAATTAAATCAGCTCTTTGATCAGATATGGCAGAAAACCTGACATGTGCCATTAGTTTGATGCAATGTTTTCACTGAAGGCACAAATTAGGCAGGGTTTGGCTGTATATGAAATAAAAAATAATCAGAATTATGAAACACTTTGAGAGGGGAAAAATACACTTCCTCTTATGGAAGAATTTCCTTGACCGTATCACAGGTTGAATTAGGATGAACAATTAAATATACAGTCCAGTTTTAAAATTATACCCCAAATTAAGTCAATGTACTTAAATAAATGTAACTCATCATGCTCATAACTGTCAATATGTCTTTAAACAGCTGCTGTTAACCCTCTACAGGCATCAGTGCTCTCTATAATGTCATCCTCCCATGATGGACGTAATGTTGTGGCTGCCCCATCCCTGGAAGTGTCCGAGGACAGGTTGGATGGGGCTTGGAGCAACCTGGTCTAGTGGAAGATGTCCCTGCCCATGGCAGGGGATGGAACAAGATGAGCTTTAAGGTTCCTCCCAACCCAAACCATCCTGTGATTCTATAACGCCATTGCTCACTGTTTACTATCCACTTAAGTACTGATTGTTTTAACCTCTGATCTACCTGTACTTAAATTAGAGCTTTCTTTGATGTTCCAACTAAGTAGAGGAAGAAACATTTGCAGTTTGCTGGAGGTTACACACACACATCCAGAACATAAGAGCAAGAAGATTACCAGTAATGATTACAGTGCACCACATAATCGCCTGGGATTACGGAGATGAATTGCATTAGAGCTTTTACAGCACAGCTAAAACCTTCAGAAAGTAAGACACATGCTAAAATAACAGCTGGGGAACAGGTGGATGCTCAAGACAAAAAGTATGGAAGCACAGCCATAAATCATGAAACCTGCCCGTCTGACACCCTGACTCGATCAGGCAAAATGAATTGCTGAGCACAAGGTGTAATAAAGAGAGATGCCAAGAAATAGTCATGTCTGCCAGTAATAATTTGAAGTTGAAATATAATCACACACAATATATATGATAAATAACACCAGACAAGGTCTCCAGAGACAAAGGTAAATAATAAATTTATGTGGAAGTAAGGATTTACACTGAAGCTGTGAAATGAAACTAGAGAGATACTGTAAATATTGTCCTTTTCAGCTGATGACTAGTTTCTTGAACAAATAACTTCTAAGGTTTCCCATGGATTTTCTGGACCTGGAACCAACACATTTTCTACCTCTAAAGTTTAAAAATAATATCTGTGGTTCCAGCCAGTGGCCACCACTCTTTTGAAGGTGTATTTGACAATGAAATGTTGAGTTAAAATTTAATTATGAAAACTATTTAAAACAGGTTATTCCCATGGCAGACCTTAAGACAAGAAAACAAGGGGAAAGGGGAAATTCTGCATACAAGCAGCTTCAGGGAGGAACTCAGATTGACATACATGAAACTAAACTGCTGCACATGAAATTTCACCCAGGATTTCAACCACTGCTAACAGAGAACTGCACAGACAGAAAATATCACTCTGATAAATCTTGCTTTTCAAGTTTAGTTCAAGACAGGTAAATTTATCTCTGCCACAGGGCTATGATTTTTTCCAGTTTAATTATTATTATTCACACTTGAGGTTCATTGGTTCCATTACAAATATTTAAAGGAAGTTTTGTTAAATGTGGAAAAGTGTCTCTGTACAGAGCATGGATGTGTCTGCTCTGAAACTGCTGCACTTGTCAAACATTCAGCTCTGACACTCACTCTGCTGCCAGAAATAATCAGGGTTGTTTTGGTCCTTAAAAGTCAAGACAAAATTAAATATAACATGAAAACGTGGACTGAGCCATGAGCTAAAGCATCACAAATGACACACAGAGAGGGGAAAGGGTGTGCTTTGGGCAGGAGGTGATGTGCCCAGGGAGGCAGCCAGTGCTCACTGGTGGCACCACAGCAGTGTCAGGTGCACCCTTGGGGCTGGGATGTGGCACCAGCCCAGGTGTAGGTGACCCACAGGGATGGTAAAATAAACAAAGATGTCAATGAGGAACAGCACAAGAGGTACAGCCCTTTCCATGGTGATGCAGGGGTCTCACCAGCAGTGGTTGGTCAAGCATCCCCTTTGCTGCAGGGGCAGAGGCAGTTAATGGAGATAATCCCTTGAGCTGGGCAGATTATCTGTCTCAATATTACATTAAGGGTTTTACACTGGGCCTAAACCAAATGACCTTACTCAGGAGCCCGAGACAATCCAGGCATGGCTGGGCCCAGGAACTGCAGCTCTGCTTCAGTCCCCAGACAGGGATGTGGAGCTGCAGAAGGGGAACACCATGTCCCTTAAAATTGTTTTTGTCAGCCTGGTCACCTCCTGCACAGCCAGAGCCATCCCACAGTACCCTGCTGCAGAAGCCCGTGTGGCCTGAGGTGCCGTAGATCTCCATCAGCACCCAAGGTGCCTCTCAGAGCTCACCACAGGCTTTTGTAGAGCCAGGGCTCACACTGGGAGCTGCAGCTCTGGGAGTGCTCTGGGTATCCAGAGCCGAATAAGTGTCTGTCGTGAACAACCTCCATCTAATAACCACCTTCCCCTTGCTCTGAATGCCACTGGAGGGTCTGACTTCCTATGCCAAGACTCCAATGCCTTGAACAAGAAGCAGGACCCTTTGGATGGCAAATAAAGCCCAAAAGAGAACTAAGAGTGGTAGAAAGCATTGGAGCAGCTCTCCCAAGGAGGGAGCACACCGTCTGTCTGTGTCTGAGCCACTGCAGCCTTGAAGAGAGCCCTTATTAAACCGGGGGGCTGGAGCTCGGCTGATTTAGATCTGACTAATTGGGTCTATGGGTAAACAGGCAGAGACGAGAAAGGGAAAATATTTAGGGTAAGCAAGTGGCCTAGAAAAAACAAAGCTCTAGTGAAAAATGAACTGTGGTACATGTTCCATAAAATGCTTTTTTGTCCACATTTGGAAAGGAACCAGACAGTTTGGGGTTGATGTGATGCTGCACAGGTATCTGGGGAGCCCAGAGAGTGGGCCAGTGTCCTACTGCTGCAGGAGAAACTTCTGGGGGTATTTGCATTTCAATTTGTTGTGTAGACTCACACTCCTTTAAATATTTGGTAGCATTTTGCTGTAATGCAATAGAATATAACCCAAAATATGTGGGTTTTATTCTCCTGTGGAGACAGGCTGAGAGAGCTGAGAGTGTTCAGATTGGAGAAGAGAAGGCTCCAGTGCCTAAAGGGGCTCCAAGAGAGTTCAGAGGGACTTTGGACAAAGGCCTGGAGGGACAGGACAAGGGGGAATGTCCACTGCCAGAGGGCAGAGTTAGGTGGGATATTGGGGAGAAATTCTTCCTTGTGAGGGTGGGGAGGCCCTGGCACAGGCTGTCCAGAGAAGCTGTGGCTGCCCCATCCCTGGAAGTGTCCAAGGCCCAGTTGGACAGGGCTTGGAGCAAGCTGGTCTAGTGGAAGGATGGAACTGGATGAGTTTTACAGTCCCTTCCAATCCAAACCATTCCATGATTCTATGAAATATACCCCCCCAGCATTCAGGGAGCTCTGCTGGTCCTCCCACTTAATGAATTGGGTTTCTTGGCATGTTTGATGGTGGAACTGAAGGTCTTGGCCATGACCAAAAGGCCAGAATCCATCAGCTGCTGAGCTGCGGCTCTGCCCTCAGAAAGGAAATCATGACTAATCCTGATATTCAAAATAAACGGCTGTTCTCCAACACTGGGGAGGGAACAAACTCAGGAGCAGCTTTGCAGGGATCTGAATGACAGCGCTGGCCTGGGGGAGGGGGAGAGTGACCCCGTACTGGCAGATTAGACCTTTCCTCTTTCCTTTTATCCAATAATTGCTTTCCTTCCTTTTTATTTGTTATACTAACTAGGAGTAAAAGAGAAGATCTCTTTTGAACAAAAATTGCTGGCACACGCATGGCAAATAATTTCTACTCCTCAGAAATTTAGAAACCAGGAGCATCAATGGCTGGTGAACCATTCTTCCTACATCATTCCTAAAAGACAGAACTTTCCCCTCACCACACTACTGTTTATACTTCATTATATTGAAGGGACTTATTATATT
Organism: Platyrinchus mystaceus; assembly: GCA_035041135.1. Classification (NCBI taxonomy): domain Eukaryota; kingdom Metazoa; phylum Chordata; class Aves; order Passeriformes; family Tyrannidae; genus Platyrinchus; species Platyrinchus mystaceus. The sequence continues at coordinate 6,755 of JAWWLV010000342.1, read as the reverse complement.
TAACAGATTATCTCTGCTGCCTTGCATGGTTCAAAGCAATAAATGGCTGCCAAGTTTGGTTAATGGCCAAGAGGAACCTTAGGCATTTAATCAATTTCAAAGCTTTTTTTATTGCAAATATTCTACCAAGAGCTTATTCCTATTATAAAAGAAACTATGGAGCTAAAATAAAGAGAACTCTTCTTCCCTCCCATGGGAAATTGCAATCTAACACAGCTCTGGACTTCCAAGGGATGGAATTTTTCTAGTCTCTCGAGGCACACACAGATTTGTAAGGGAAAAAATGCATTAAAATAAATGACTGAGTGGCATGTGTGTGGAAAAATATGAACATTTAACACCTGAGGCACAGTTTCCAGGATTACCCATGTAAAAATGTGCATGCAATGGCACACCACCAAATAATGACCTGATTTGCCTATGTAATGAAGTCTGAGGTCGTCCATTCCCTTCAGTGGAAGGGAAAAACCACCAGACTCTCAGCTTCTCAAAGTTTATCAGGAATCCAGTGCTCAGGAAAGGGCCCAGAGAAAGCTGGGGAGAGCAGACATTTCTTGGAAGCCTGGACAGGAACCAAGCATGTAAACATCCCCATGATGGGTTCACTGTCCTGCCTGGGATTACGGGATAAAAACCAGTTCACTGCTGAAGTAACATGGCTTATAAGATAAAATACCCCAATCTCTTACCTGTCATGATCCAGATCTCAAGATTTTTAAACTGGGTGTGTTTAATACATAAGGATGAGAGGACAATTATTTTGTGTGCCAGGAGGTGTCATAAAGAGGCAAAGATGTTTAGTGGGGATGGTTGTACCTGATCAAAGGTTGGCCTTGGTGATCCTTGGAGGTCTTTTCCAGCCTTAATGATTCTGTGTCTTTTGGGACCTTCCTGAGCCACATCTCTGCTTGCATCAAATACACATTCCAGACCACACTTCCACACGCACTCTGAACATACCCCAAACTTAACCCAGATCAGCCCAAGCGGAAAAATGAATCACAGAATCATGGAATCACTAAGGCTGAAAAAGACCTTAATCCAATCAAGTCCAACCTTCAATTGAATACCATCTTGGCCACTAAACCAGATAATGAACTGCCACATCCACACATTTTTTGAATACTTCTAGGGATAGTGACTCCCCCATTGCCCTGAGCAGCCCATTCCAACAGAAGTAGCAATAATTGTTGCTTTTATTTATATCTTAACACTTGGGATTACCCAAGCACATATTTCTATTGAACCTCCAAGGAAACAAAGCACTTCCCTCAGGGAGGTCTGATTTTGCTTTCTATTACATTTCACTTTATTTAATTTTGTCTCACTAAACAGATAAGTTTGACAAACACATGCAGAAACTGTATTCCAGTAGATTGGTTTTCCTCTGTTATAATTTGTTATAATGAAAGATAATCAGCAGTGAGAAGGGGTTGTTGACCAGAAGCAATTCAAGAGTTACACCACTAAAAACATATCAGGAAAAGCTAAACAGAACACTCTTGGAATCCTGTGGGAAACTGACTTCTTGAAAATTGATCACTTTTGGAGAATAGAAGGAGAAATTTATGCCCCAATCTAATATCCTGCTTGCCAGTCCCACAGGGCTGCACTGTGACAGGGGTTGGTGTGTGGGAAGAGTATAGGAATAGCCCTGGGCAGGGACCTTTCCCATTACTTATTATTTAATATTTCTTGGACTCTCCCACATAGTGTGAGTTAAATGAAACACCTCAGGTGTGCTAAATATGCACCTATGGATTTGCCAGGTGCCCAGGGCTGTCAATTACATAAATCTCTCCACTGTTCCAGGTTTCCATCCACAACATTTCCTTGTTAAAAGACAGGAAAATGCCTTCCCAAGGAAGAGCTGTGCTTTAATCGATCCAGACTAAGATGTCAATAAATTTATTTGCTGTAAGCAAGAGCAGTGCTGTCCCCACAATGTGAGCTGAGATGACAAAGCTCTGTATCTTGAACTGATTCCAGTATAAATGATGGATGAGGTCCGTAAACCTTCAGCCCCATCTGCAGCTGCACTCACGTGTGCATTTATTGATTCCCAAAAATTACTCAATCTACATTTTCCTCTGCTGTTCTACAATCCTGAATTTTATAGCAGTAAAGCACCACAGAAGTAAATCTTTATAACCAATTCTCAGGCAACTGCAGCTTTTCCCAGTGACACTGAGGTAATAATTAAACATTCACAACAGAAAAAAAAGAAGGGTGAATGGGACTATAAAAAAGCTGATGCCTCATAAAGAAAGGATGAATTGACATAAAGACTCTGCAACAACTGCGTCTGTGAGTGGGTTTGGACAGACATCTTTGTAAGAGGCACAGAGCCCTCTTTTAGAGCACCTCTGCATTTAAGGAGCCACAGAACCAGACTCTTCTTGAGGCTGAGCAGGCCCAGCTCCCACAGCATGTCCGCTCCTGGATCAGTGGGAGATCTTGAATCACTTCCCTTATTTCCCTGCATGACACCCCACACAGAAACCTGGAGCCCTATGGTTCTGCTCCCCCGATCCAGGTACACAGGTATCACATACACAGGGATGGCTCCTGCCCTCACACACCTTGGAAAGACATTTCAGAAAATATAAACAAGAATATATCAATTCAGGGTGTGCAATAACAGCCAGCAACGATACGAAGGTGCGCTTTCCTCTGTCTCACAGCTATTCTCACAAACAGAATCCCAGAATCACTGAGGTTGGAAAAGCCCTCCCAGACCATCGACCAATCCCCACCTTGTCACCCAGCCCAGAGCACTGAGTGCCACGTCCAGTTGTTCCTTGGACACCTCCAGGGATGGGGACTGGGCAGCCCCTTCCAATGCCTGACCACCTTTTCTAAGAGGAAATCCTTCCTGATGTCCAATCTGAACCTCGCCTGGCTGCATCCTCTCCTCAAACAGGAGAGGTCCACGTTTGTAAAATAATTTAGCTGTGGAGAGTAACAAGTAATAACTGAATAATAATGACTGAAATTTTACTTCTTACACTGAACTACCCAAGTCCCACTTGTGTCTGGAAGCTGTTTGTTTGTCCAGGTGGCACCTAAAATGCTTTGCTCTGTCTTCTCTGAGCCTGTCAGCTGCATCTGCTTGTTCCCTTCACATATCAACGCTCTGAATCCTCCAGTAATTTGCCTACTTGCAATTCATATTTTGTAGGCATTAAAAGTCTGAAACTGAGTGTCTTGGGCTGAGAAGATTTTCAAGATTTCCTCTATCATTCATTTGTTGTCCTTTAATATTAATTTGCATCACCAGTGAACCTGACAGCTGTCAGGAAGAACAAGCCTTTCAACCTGGAAAGATCCCATGAATTTGGAACTGACACACTTGGACTTGGGAAGAAAAAGCTATTTAGCTGTGGGTTTGGGTTTTGGTTTTTTTTAAGGAATGCATAATGAATAAACATTTCCGGCTGAGCTTTCTCCATTAATGCTGCTGGGTAAGTGATTGGAATAGGAAATCTTTACACTAACCATGTTTATGGTAATTGCAGACAAAAGGAGCTTGAGTAAAAGGACAGAATTTCCGGAGACCATATGAGGCAAATTTTAGGTCACATTTGAGTGAGTTTCTTGGTCACTGCAAATTTCCCAGTCCAGAATTTCTTTTTCTGATGTCAAGTGTAATACTTCAAAGAATATACACTGTATTTTAGTCTTCCATGAGAAATTCAGTAGACTTTTGGGAAGTATCTAAGTATTGAGCAGTTCTAATTTTTTTTTTCAGAGCAGCTGCAAATAAGAACAGCAAGCAATTTTGTTCAAGATGTAAAATAAAAATTGGCTCTGAGACAACCTGGTTCCATTCAGTCCATGTCCTGCAAGGTGTCTGAATTGTCATTAAGTACTGACATACAATCAACACCAGAATTCAACTTCCTCAGAAATCTGAGGTTTTAAAAAATACAGTCTGGAAACATTAAAAAGTTACTTTGCATGAAACATATGGCCTAGCAAGAAACTCATTGCTGTTTTAAAAATCCTTTTAATCTTCTACATTAAAGAACTAGACCATTGTATATTAACTGTTATAATCTTAATGCCATAATTAAACTTATACAGGGCCAAACCCTCAAATGCAGCACATCAGCAACTCCACTAGAAATAGTTACAGGCCATGCAGAGCCAATAAAGTGATTCCCCTCAACACAGCACAATAGTTGAACTCTCTCCTTGCTGGGACTGTGATCCCTGTTCTGGCACTGCAACACCATTTCTGAATTGCAGTTTCTCTGAGCAGCTCCATGTCCTTCTCCCAGGTAAAACACAGGGAGCTGGAGCAGGTTACTCACGTTTTGCACAGCCAAGGACAGTGTCGAGTGTAGCAAGAACAGACAAAGACCAAGTACCTTAGACAAGCAGAGGTTATAAACTGAAAGGGGAAAACATTCTATATTAAGACCAATCTAAGCCCTGAATGCAGTCTGAAGAGGATCCAGAAGCCACCTTGTAGCTCTCCAGGTTTAGCACCACATTCTGTTTCCACTTTCATACAGGCAATACCTTAATCCCATCTCCAATGCTTGGCACATTGAGTCATTGCACCTGATGATCTCTTCCACACCTCAGACACCTCCCTGTGCCAAAGGGCATTTCTTCATTCCTTTTATTATCGGCCTAAGAAATCTTACTCCTCCCTGTCAAACTTCTCTTTCCCTTCCACAGATTCTCAAAGTAAGATGCTCTCAAGGGCTCATTTTCTCTGTGTGCTCTGTGTTTCTCTCAAATTTCTAACAGCTTAATTCTTAATGACCTTAATTGCAAAATACCAATGACCAAAATTCAAAATGACCGAAATTCCAAAGTCTTGGATTTGTGGAGGATATGCAGCAATGAGCTTTTTATTTTTCTTCAATGCCACGTACTACTAAAATATTGATAAATACGTACATTGGGTATTCACAGCAGAAAATCCTGCTCTCAGATTTAATTCAGTGAACAATGTCTTAAATACCAAGAATGGCTCATTGCAAATTCTGCTGTTTAAATGGTGACAGAAGATTGAAAATACCTTTCAATAAAGGACAATATTTTATTGAGTACACCCAACCCATCATTTATTTAAAGGACATTGTTTCAAGAGCAACAAAATCAGTACTTGGTAGCTCAGCCAATAATCCAAAGACAGTTATATTTCATTTTTAATACTTAACACTTGGTAAATAGCTTTTAAAACGTGTATTTTCTCCTGAATTAGGCAAACTGTCAGGACTGTCTCATCCAGAAATACACCTTTCTGGCTGACACCCCCCCCATTGGCCCCCACTGCTGACACCCCAACACCCCTAAACTTCCTTTTCCCCTGTCCCTTGTTCCCTGGGAGCAGAGCCCAACCCCCACCTGGCTCCACCCTCCTGTCAGGGAGTTGCAGAGAGCCAGAAGGTCCTCCCTGAGCCTCCTTTTCTCCAGCCTGAGCCCCCCCAGCTCCTGGTGCTCCAGACCCTTCCCCAGCTCTGTTCCCTTCTCTGGACACGCTCCAGCCCCTCCAAGTCTTTCTTGTTCCAAGGAGCCCAGAACTGGACACAGGACTTGAGGTGCCTCAGCAGTGCAAAAAACTTTGTCACAAAAAAAAAAAATAAATCACAGCCTTTGTCAGCAAGCTACATTTGATTCCTTGCTATACAGAGGAAAAAATTATACTCTACCAAATACCACCATTTATTTTGTTCATCCCCCCAGCCCAGCACCGGAGCATAAATGAGCACATGCAGAAACAAAGGAAAATCCGTAACGGAGCCATGGCAGGAGCCACCAACCCAACTCCATCTCTCATTCACTAAACTCATCTGTCAAAACAGCTCAGACGGTCTCAACTCTACTTAGAGTTCCCTGATCAATAGAGCCTCCAAGGAATACTAAACATTTTTCAGAGAGAGAAGGAGAATTTAGATTAAGATTAAAAATCAGACACTGCCAGCAATGGGTGGTGTAGCCCCAGTTCCTCTGCAGCATTTCAACAAATATTTTCCCTTTTGCTATAGATACTTAGATTGCTCTAATAAGACCAGCTTGTTCCTTACAGCAGAACTCATCCATACTTATCATTTTTCCAATAAAATAGGAAGTTTTTTCAACACTGTGCAATCACAGACAATTCCTCACACCCGATTTTTCAAAATAACATTTAGCTTGCAATAGTGTTTTATTTTTTAATGGAGTAGGAATAAAATAACTGATTCTTCTCAAAGCAAGCTATAAAAACTGGGACAAAAAGCAACAGAGAAGGAGGAATGAGCCATCACTCTAATGAGGAAAAATCACTTTGACTACATTTGTGTATATTGGAGTCTTTCAGAATAAATCTGAGGGGTTTTAGGAGAGAAAACAAAGCTACAGAGCCATTCAGGGGAGTGTTTAACTGCACTTTGGTGGCAACAACTGCACCCAGTTAAGTACAGGGATGGAATGGGTTTGGAGTGGCATTGCAGCTCAGGGATCTGAGCTCATAATTCATCTCATGTGGAGTAGGAAGGCAAAACCCCCCCAGCACGTGCTGCCTATGCAGCCCCCATGTGGGACCTTCTGTGACAGTCACAGAATGAGGGAATTCCAGTATGGTTTGTGTTGGGAGGGATCTTAAAGCTCATCCAGTTCCACCCTCTGCCATGGGCAGGGACACTTTCCACTATCCCAGATTGCTCCAAGCCCTGTCTACAACCTGGCCTTGGACACTTCCAGGGGTGGGGCAGCCACAGCTTCTCTGGGCAACCTGTGCCAGGGCCTCACCACCC
>JAWWLV010000341.1:0-14939 GCA_035041135.1 Platyrinchus mystaceus | reverse complement strand
CCTGCAAGGGGCTCTCAGGTCTCCCTGGATCCTTCTCTTCTCCAGTGAACCCCCCCAGCTCTCCCAGCCTGGCTCCATGTCAGAGGGGCTCCACCCTGGGAGCATCTCTGTGGTTTCCTCTGGACTCTCTCCAGCAGTGTCAAAGGGTTGAGTTTCATCCTGCTCTCCTCCAGCACATCCCTGGGGAGGGAGAAAAGGATGTCTGAGGAGACAAACCCCGCTCAATATAATCATGTCCTGAGGCTCGGGGTCAAATCCTTTCCTTTTTCAAAGGCAAGTCCCAGAGAACAACCTCATCCAATTGGTATCAAATCGATGGAGGGGACACTGAAATTAAAGCAGGACAAAGGGGGCAATGACACACCTATTGACACACCTATTGACACACCTATTGACACACCTATTGACACATCTATTGACACATCTATTGGCACATCTATGGACACATCTATTGACACATCTATGGACACATCTATTGACACATCTATTGGCACATCTATTGACACATCTATTGACACATCTATTGACACATCTATGGACACATCTATGGACACATCTATTGACACATCTATTGACACATCTATTGACAAATCTATTGACACATCTATGGACACATCTATTGACACATCTATTGACACATCTATTGACACATCTATTGACACATCTATTGACACATCATCTATTGACACATCATCTATTGACACATCATCTATTGACACATCATCTATTGACACATCATCTATGGACACATCTATTGACACATCTATTGGCACATCTATTGACACATCATCTATGGACACACCTATGGACACACCTATGGACACACCTATGGACACACCTATTGACACATCTATTGACACATCATCTATTGACACATCTATTGACACACCTATGGACACACCTATGGACACACCTATTGACACATCTACGGACACATCTACGGACACATCTACGGACACATCTATTGACACATCATCTACTGACACATCTACTGACACACCTATGGACACATCTATGGACACACCTACGGACACATCTATTGGCACATCTATTGACACATCTATTGGCACATCCATTGGCACATCTATTGGCACATCCATTGGCACATCCATTGGCACATCCATTGGCACATCCATTGGCACATCTATGGACACATCCATTGGCACATCCATTGGCACATCTATGGACGCATCCATTGGCACATCCATTGACACATCCATTGGCACATCTATGGACACACCTGTTGGCACACCTGTTGGCACATCTACTGGCACACCTGTTGGCACACCTGTTGGCACACCTATTGACACACCTGTTGGCACATCTATTGACACATCTGTTGACGCATCTGCTAGAACTCAGTTAAATCAGAGCAGTTCTCTGCTCTTAGAGTTGAGGTGACCGAGGTGTAGCCTGTAAATAAATATATTTATTATCTTGTGTGTATATGATATATTTTAAATATCATATACGTGATTTCATTATGCACAATATTTATATTACTATATGTAATAGATTTATAGATACAATATATCTGTGGTTTATATATTTATATAAATATTTAAATATTTGTATATTCATTATATATTATATACTATAATATTTTATATACTATATATTGAATATATTACATTGACATATATAATAATTATATATATTATATAAAACAATACACAGTTTGTATCTATCACATAAGTATTTGTATATTAATGATATATACTATAATATTTTATACACTATATAGAATATATTACATTGACATGTATAATGATTACATATTATATATAAAACAATACACAGAATAGATTGTATCTATCACATAAGTATTTGTATATTAATGATATATACTATAATATTTTATATACTATATATAAAATATACTACATTAACATGTATAATGATTACATATTATATATAAAACACAATACACAGAATAGATTGTATCTATCACATAAGTATTTGTATATTGATATATACTATAATATTTTATACACTATATATAGAATATATTACATTGACATATATAATAATTATATATAAAACACAATACCCAGTTTGTATCTATCACATACGTATTTGTATATTAATGATATATACTATAATATTTTATACACTATATATAGAATATATTACATTGACATGTATAATGATTACATATTATATATAAAACACAATACACAGATTGTATCTATCATATAAATATAGAATTATTATAATATAGACTAATTATACATAATATATGTCTATTATGTATTTATATACAATAGTATATTATTTAGATATATAATATGTAGTATAATAAATTACAGTAATATTCTTGTTTGCATATTGCACTTGCATAATTATTATGCTATAATAGTATACTTACATAATATAATTATTATACTATAATATTATGCTAAAATACATGTAATATAAATGAAAAGAAATTATATATAATTCTATATAAAATATGTAGATTTAGTATAGATAAACATCTATAAATGTAATGTATTATATTTAGTAGTACAATAATTATATGTAATAGAAATTTTATATTTATACCATATAACAGAAGACAATAATAATAATAATAATAATAATAATAAACCCCCAGCACTAATAATTCTTCTCTGACCTGAGGGAAGGACATTTTCAGTGCTCACACTGTCCCTGGCCTCCTCTCCTTAGGAAAGGCTCCCAGAACCCTGGACTATCCTTGTTTGAAAAAAACAAGGGAAACATCCTTTTTTCCCCCATCCTTGTGACTAATTTGACCATCTGAAACAAGGGTCATAAAAGACCTTTGAGGAGGGAAGGGTTGGGAGGATCTGAGGAGGAGTTGGAGGGTGAGGGCTCTCAATCAGGGGCTGCCAAACATGGATTTCTGGCCCCAAAGGGCCCCACGTTCCCCCTTTGTCCCCCAAAGGGACACACGTGAGCACTGAAGGGATTTTTGGAAGCCCTTGGTTGTCCAAACTTCAGTAATTCCAGCGTGCAACAAGTTGATTGGACACAGCATAAATATGTGCACCTTTAAAATTCAAGTTTTAATCAACTGCAGTGAGAATATTAAGGAAAATAAACCCACGAGGGTAGGAATTTCTCTGCATAATGGAAAACGTGGGCGTGGAGTGGAATCACAGGATGGTTTGGGTTGGATGGGACCTTAAAGATCATCCAGTTCCAGTAGGGACAACTTCCACTCTCCCAGGTTGCTCCAAGCCCTGTCCAACCTGGCCTTGGACACTTCCAGGGATCCAGGGGCAGCCACAGCTTCTCTGGGAATTCCATCCCAGCTCAGGGAACACGGAGAAATCCTGAGTGAGTCCTCAGCTGCTGGATGAGAGGGAGTGTTTGTGGAAGAGCAGCATATGGGCACAGAAAGGAGGATTATTGTGCCAGGCATCCCCAGGGGCCAGGAAAACCCAGCTCCTGCTCAGTGCTCGGCATGGAACGCTCAGAATGGGCTTTTTTGGGGAACAAGGAGTTATTTCTTAAAGGGAATAGATGGTGTTATTTTTATTCTGTGGGTGAAGCTGAGAAAAGCCTGACCCAAGCTCAGCTGTGGATTCAGGCTGTGAGTAAGCAAGGCTTGGGACAGTGTGGTAAACTGAGCCTTGTGACAACATCACTGTGGCTCAACAAGTCCCTGCTGAGCTCAGAAGGGGTTTGGGGGCTCAACAAGTCCCTGCTGAGCTCAGAAGGGGTTTGGGGGCTCAACAAGTCCCTGCCAGGCTCAAAGGGGTTTATTGTGATGGATCAACTCACACGTGGCAGCTCCTTGTGGAGGAAAACTGGTTTTGTTGGAGCTGGAGAGGTCTCTGAGCTGCTCCTGCCCAACATGGGGTGTCCTGAGCCTTGTTGAGGTGGAGAAAGGATCAAGTGAAGGCCAAAAGGGACAGACTGGAGGTGGGACAAAGGGAGTTGCTGCTTGGAAGCTTTTGGGATTGCTGTGGTCCACTCATAGGTCATCTCTTGTTTGTTTTTTTTTATGACACCTTCTATTCTGGTCGTGTTTTTCATCAGGAATTAGAGGCTGCTGGAGAGAGGATGAATCCCAGAATGGTTTGGGTTGGAAAGGATCTGAAATCCCATCTCATCCCACCCCCTGCCACGGGCAGGGACACCTTCCACCAGCCCAGGTTTCTCCAAGCCCCCACACTCTGCCCATCTCCCTTTTATCTAATTACACATTCCAGCTACTTTTCTTCTTTACTTTTAATTACTGTTTCTCTACCAAGGCTTCAAGTACCTGGACCTAAAGAATAATTACACAGCAGCTCCCAAACAACACCCCTGCACTTGAAACACTCTGAAAGCTGCAATAGATCTGCTTCCTACCTGCAGGAACATCGGGCCTTTAATTAACAGCTCTGGGAGACCATTACCGATCCATTTGCTCCTCCTCTCCCTTCCTTCTCTCTCATTGTTGCTCCTGTTTCACGAGGGTGGTTTTTACTCTGGCAGTGAGGCTGTAATGGGTGGTGTGAGGGATGTTTGGATAAGCTGGGAAGCGGGATGGGGAGTGTGGAGCCAGCAGACACAAAGGGAGCTCCTCCACCTTTGGCTGATGAGGAAATAAATCCCCTCAACCCCTCCTGACTGTCATTCCCTCCTCTCCTCTTCTGTGCTTTTGCTTTTCCCTCTATCTCCTGTGTTACCTGAATTCCTGGTCCAACAATGTGATTTTTTCCTCTCCCAAGATGTGACAGAACCCTTCCCCGTGTCTGGGAATCACTTGGTCACTGCATTTCTGGGAAAGCAGTGAAAAGTCAGGGGTGCAGATTCCAGCAGGACAACGGGTGGTGTTGGGTGTGTTTTGAGGGCAGGCATAAAACTTCCTGGGTGAGCTTTTGTCACCTCTCTCCAGGAGCCACTTCTCCAAATATCAATGCCATTGATCTCCATCCCAGGTTTAATTAAGCCCCTTTTTCCTTTATTAGAGCACGTTGAAGTGTTTTACTGCTTGTTTCGGACAAAAGGATTCAGCCCAAATCCTTGTGGAAGATCTGCAGGCTACGGAAAGCACGTGCTGGTGCTCTGTGAGGAACTGCTGAGCAGGGCATGGATTGACAGGATGAGAGGGAATGGCTTCAGACTGACAGAAAAGAGGTTTAAATGGGATATTGGGGAGGAATTCTTGACTGGCACAGAGAAGCTGTGGCTGCTCCTGCATCCCTGGAAGTGTCCAAGGCCAGGTTGGAGCAACTTGGGATAGTGGGAGGTGTCCCTGCCTATGGAAAGGGTTGGAAGTGGATGATCTTTAAGGTCCTTTCCAACCCAAACCATCCTGGGATGGTTTTTTGTGTCACAGCTGGAAAACTGTGTTGAACCATTTTTCCTCTCCCAAAGCAATCGATTGACCAGACCAAAATCTCCTTGAATAATTTATCAGGGCACATGGAGTCGTCATTCCAGAGGGTTCCAGAATGTCCTTTATCCCCGGAATAATGAGGATTATTCTTGGCCTAGAAGCCAAGGGAGTTCACTTTGGCAGAGCAGAAGTTTGGGGGAGAAATATTTGCATCAATTGTTCCGTTTTCTCTGTTTTATTGCAAAACAGGCCGTTTTAAAAGGAGCTAATTTGCAGTTAATTTTCAGTTTAAGGCAATTACAGTTATTTATATATATTCTGTATATTTATTTATATCTATTTTAGTAGATTGGGGTAATACCTATTTTTGCTGCTGTCAGTGGTTTGGTTCATTCTTGCCATTAATAGAGTGGGATAATCAATCCTTCCCATCACATTCCAGATCCTGGGATGATCCTGGTGGATGCAGCGAACCAGTGGAGTTTAGAAATGATACTAATTTCATGTCACTGGGTTACCTGGTGTTCTGATGAAGCACTTTCACCTTTATCTCAATTAATATTCATGCATTTGAGTAGCTTGTGATTGCCAAGTTGGTTTAAGTCTTATCTCAAAGGTCTGTGCTTATTTTAGGTGTGAATTATTTAATTTATGTGCTTATTAAATATGTAAATACCTGTGTGTGAAACAATATGACAGTGGAAGACATTTCTGGTCTGTATTTCGTGAAAAAAATGTAGAGTTTTTATTTAACCTGGCAGAAAACTCCATGTTTAGAGGGGCATGTCTGGGGTTTATATTTATATTTATTTCAAATGGGGTTTTTTTGGAGGAAAAAAAAAAAAAAAGGCAGAAAAAGGGCTGGTGTCCTGAAGGGAAAAAATTCAATAGAGCCACTGAAGTAGGTCAGTTTTTAAATGTAGCAACTTGTCCTTTTAAAAATAGGAGCTGTCAGATGTCCGGGTCCTTTGTGTGTCTCCAGGATTTCTGTCTGGGTCTGGGAAATTCAGGGCACAAACAGTCTGGCTGCTGTGTTGACATCAGAGGGGTTGTCATGTGGTTCAGCTTAAAGTCACCATGGCTCTGGGATCCAGATTCCAATTTTTTTGCCAAGTATTCCCAAATTCCCAGATCCAGGAGGGCCCAGAGATGCAGATCTTCACTCAGGTGACCCAACCTGGCACTGGTTCTGCTCCATCTGTGTCTCCTTATGAGCAAGTTGCAGTTGTGTTGCTGCTTCCAGAGTCGTGGCAGATGATTGGGATAGAAGAGATTGGTGGGAAAACCTCATCCCAGGAGCATCTGGGTGTCCAAAGGACGAGCTGGGATATCTGGGCCACCACATCTCCTGGCTGGTGTTGATGTAGGTGTTGATGAGGCGGGCTGGGCGATGAATTAATTCCCAATAAGGAAGCAGATGGAGGAAATCCTCAAAGTGAAGGACATGAGGTGGGATTTTTAGGAGCAACAGGGGGAGACCAAGGTGATTTAGTGGGATTTGTCCCTGCCCTGGGCAGAGGGTTGGACTGGATGGACTTCAGAGGTCCCTTCTGAGCCAAACCATCCTGTGATTCTGTGACAGTGCACTTGAATGGGAATTCCATCCCGAATTCCACCTGAGGGATGGTCAAGATTCTCTGGGATGGTTTGTCTCTCTGCAGCCTCTGCTATCCCTAAAAATATTGTCCCTTCACTGTCAGGTGCTGTGTCATCTGTCATTCACTGCAGGAGGAAGGAAAAGGAAGAGTTAAAGCTTGGCTTAAAGCACCCTTAGGCTGGGTTAGCAGAGGAATTGCACACCAGGGGATTTAAAGACCACTTTAAATCAGGTGTTGAGACTCTTGGTGAGCTGCTCCCCGTCTGCATTCCGTGGTTTTGGAACAGGAAAGGTGGATGGGACACTTAAAAGGGGAAGGATTGTCACCTCAGGGGGGTTGGCTGAGGGTGGTGGCGGGTTCTGTGCTTGGCTGTCCGGGTGGAGAGCTGGAGAATCGTGGAATATCCTGAGCTGGGAGGGACCCACGAGGAGTCCAATCCTGCAGGGGAAAAGTATCTGGCTTGGTGGTGATCACAGAGGATGGATCTGGAGCTGTGATGAGGATGATGAGGGTGGGATCCCCCAAAAATTGAGCACTAGAAGGGGGTTATACAGGGGATGCTCTCAGAGCTTCCCAGAGACTCCACTTCCATGTGGTGAGCACACACAGGAGCGCTCCAGGCAGTGGCTCCAGGGCATTGATCCCTGAGGTGGTGGGAGCCCCTCCTCCCACCTGCCATCCTTTGGGTGAGAAGCCCTCAATTAATGTCCTAATTAACTGTCTCTGCACTCAGGTTCTCAATCAAAGCTTGTTCTGCACCCTTGGGTGCAGCACAAGGGCCCAGACACCTGGATTTGGGGTTTCTTCTGTGAAAACAGTGTTGCCTTTTCCTTGCTCCTCTCCAGATTAGATCCTCCCCTGGAGAAAACACCAGAGCAACGCAGTGGTGTCGATGTTATTCCATGTGAATCCCATTCCTCACCAGCACCAAAGGTATTTCCTTCTTAGAGACAGCAATCTCAGTCTGGGAGTGCTGTTCCACCCCAAAACAGGCTTTTTATCCTGTGAAAAATAGTTGTTTGACACGAAGATGAAGGACTTGCAACCTGCACGTGGCTGTTGGGACACCTGGGGAGTGAAAGCCGAGGGGGGGTTTGGAATTGGAGGCCGAGGATTGGAGGTGACACCGTCATTTCCATCCCTGTCCTGTGCAAAGGGAACGAAGCCTTGCACTGCAAACAGGTTGGGGAGGGGGAAATGAAACCCTCTGTTTGTTATTCAGAGCAGAGCCGGAGCTTTCTGGGCTTGTTTTAATCTTCTTGTCTTGCCCGGAGTGATGTGATGTGGGTGCCGATGCCGGAACTCGCTGGAGTTTCCACCGGCACGGAGAAGGACAAGCTGGATGAGAGGCTGATCAGTCATAATTAATGTTTTCTGATGTGGGAAGCTGTGATCAGCACAGGCTTCTCTTATCATACACTTGCTGGCAGCCTTTCCAAAGGGAAGCTGGGATCAGAGCTGTTGGATCAGCTGGGATCATCGCTGGGAGGGTGAAGCGATTGGTGCAGGTTCAGCTCCTGCTGTGGTGGCCACAAATCCAGTCCAATTTTCCCTCTTTTCTCCCCAAGGATTTTAGTTTTTGCTCCTAAATTGGTCATGAAAAAAAAAATATGCTTGGGGTAATCATGGAATCCTGGAACAGTTTGGGTTGGAAAGGACCTTAAAGCTCATCCCATTCCACCCCCTGCCATGGGCAGGGACACCTTTCACTAGCCCAGGTTGCTCCAAGCCCTGTCACCCTCGGGAATTTGGCACTTTAACCCCACTCCACCCCAGTCTTTGCTCAGTTAAGAACACCAAATACTTGATTTTCATTTAGTAACAGACCAAACCAGTCTCCTGAAGTCTTCACAGAAGGCTGGGAAGTGGGAAGAGGGCAGTAGGATTACAGATACATCTATTTTCTTTTGAGCTGTTGTTTACTTTTTGTTTGGCATCTTAAGTGTAGCTGCACGACTTTTTAACCAGGGATTATTTCTGAAAGCCAGTGTGTCAGGATTTCTTTTTTTCCCTGGGAAAAGGGTGTTCTGCTCCTGTTTGTGTATTTGAATATAAATAATAACTCTGTCCCTGTTCCATCCCCTCAGTCTGTGTTCAGATGGAGAGTTTTGTCTGCACTCCCATTTACTGGTGTGTGACTGCAGGTTTTTATATCCCAGTCTTTCTCTGGAAAACCATAACGTTCCAGTGGCATGAAATGAAGGAAATACAGCGAGAGAGGATATGAATTATTATATTTTAATGAGAACTGATTTATTCTTGGGAGGAAACAAGTTCTAGGGAAGTTTCCCTTACCAGGGAAAACAAGACAGCATTTCTGGAGCCTCCCATGAAAGCCCAACTTCCAAGAGGTCCAGCTGTGCCTCCTGGTTATCCATTGTTGATCCACACCTCAGAGTCCATTAGGTTCCAAAACACATCTTATTTATTAGCTTTAATTTCTGCTCTAGGGTAGATTTACTTCTGTTTGTAACCTGCTCCGTCCCTGGCTGCTCCTGCTTGGATTAATCCATAAATTCATCTCATTCTGCTGGGAATGAGGTTTTAAATTTAAGAGGAGATGGGCTGAGTGGGCATTTTAACTCAGGGAATCCCAGAATGGTTTGAGTTGGGATGGACATTAAAGATCATCTTGTTTTAACCACAGGTCAACACCTTCCCGTGGTTATTTTTTTTTCCTAAAAATATTTTTCCTAAGCCCAATTGCTCCCTGCTGTGCTGTTCCTTTGCTTGCAGTGATTTCCTGCTCTATTTGCAGGAGAGGTCACTTCAGCTTCAGGCTCCTGGAGGGTTTTGGGGAACACTAATAAAGCCTCGTGGGAGGTGGGCTGGTTTTCACACAGTGTTTTGCTTATTGGAGCTGTGGTGAAAGGAATATGGAATTTCTGCTGTGCCCACGGAGATCAGAGTGACTGGAAAGGTCAACACCAGTCTTTCCCGATCCCATTTTTTGCCTGGAGAGACTTGTCCCCCAGGGGAAAGGCTGTGGGCTCTAATTTATTGCTTTGGGAGAGCTGTGGTGGGGGAAAAAAAATTGGGAAAATGTGATTAGAGACACGCTGGGAACTGGGCAAAGGAAAAGGGAGAAGGGATTTCACCTTGGCAGAGCTTGTCTGGCTGTTAAAATGGCCCAAGGTTTTGTGGCTTTTGGAGAGGTTTATATGGAATTACAGCATCCCTGACAACTGGGAGGGAGCTGACGCTCTCTGCCAACAGCTGCAAGTTTTAAAAAGTTTTTAGTCCATCTTTTCTATCTTTGTAGCTCCCCCTTCTCTCAGTGAGTTTCTTATCCTCTGGTGTAGATTCCAGCTCCCCCTTCTCGGTGGGTTTTGCTCTTATCTTGTGCAGATTCCGGCCTGTCACGTCTTCTTCCCCTGTTATCTTAGCTCGCCTTGTGCCTCAATGTTCCATCCACCCCACACAGCTTAAACTGTGCCTCCCATATTAGCTTTTGATGCTGTTTAATCATCCTTAAAAGCATAGCACATCAGGGCAATATAACATGACAACATTCTATTCTAGCATTCTGCAATTCAAATAGATATACACAATATACAGGATATAACATAACATTGCAGTTTTATAACAGGGTATGGAACAAATGTAGTCTCAAAGTAAACGCAGCTTTGCAGTTTAACACCTTACAAGCATAATAGGTTTCAACTCTTAGCGCTTCAAACAAGCATAATAGGTCTCGACACTTAGCACTTCAAATACTACAGTCTTTATCTTCTTTATCTGGTCAACAAACCACCCATCCGGGTCTTTATCTCAGCCAAGCCTCGTATTACACTCCATAGGACTCTAACGAACAAAGTTGACCCGTTCATTACACTCAGGAGGGTGAAAATGAGGAAATTAGTTCCCAGTGGGACCGACTTCCAAGCACTTGGCACCTCTGATCATCTGACTCGTTCTTTCACTACCTAATCCTTCCTCAGACCTAAAGAACCTCAGAGTGACCATCCCAGTGATGAGTTTTTTCCCTGTTTTCCCCACTCCCAGAACCCTCTTAGTCCCTTCTCTCAGCCTTTTTCTTAGGGCTGATTTCTTCTTGAGGGCACCACAAAGCACCAGACGAGCTCCCAGTGCAGGAACAGCGTCGTCCTCTGGCTCTGAGGCTCCTTTACTGGTCCTGTGAGGGCTTTGAGGTGGGAAATATAGAATAAAACACGGACAAAACACCTCAACCACACGTGGCCGGCGTTCAGCAGGAGTGTAAATTGAATCTTCGGGTGACAGGGTGAAGCAAAAATAAGGTGACCAGGAAAACAGGGATGGTTGTGTTATTCTGTTGTGGGGGGGGAAAAAGAGCCTTCCTGAGAAAGCCAAGGAAAAAACCAGCTGTTAAAGGTTGTTTTTCGGGTTTTTTCAAGGATTCACAGACCTTTTAATGGAAGCAGGAGTTGCTGGGGGATGTGTCCCAGCACACATCCTGCCACCCAAGCCGGGGAGCACTTTGACATGTTGGAATAGCTGTCACAAAGAAGACATCAGCCTAAAGAAACAAAGCACATCTCAGCGCCAAACGAGTTGCCAAAGCTCCATGAACACAATAAATAAGTGGTTTAAAAAAAAAAACAAACAACCAAAAACAAACACAACATTAGAAATCTTGGATAGTGCTACAAATTAAATTAGGAGGATGAAATAAGCAATTAAAAGCGGGCAAAAACATGGATTGTTCGTGCCAGGAAGTAAAATAACGTGTCAAAAAAAAATGATGTGTTAATTCAAGCCCCTTGGAAAGTGGGAAACTGTTGGAATTGGGGAACTGATCATTTGATTTGCCTTGGAAGAAACAGGATTTAGGGAGTTAAAGCTGCAGCTCTCGTGTTTTTCTTACCATTTCAAAGGCACTGGAAGTGCTTGGAACGGGTTGGGCAGAGAAGCTGTGGCTGCCCCTGGATCCCTGGGAGTGTCCAAGGCCAGGTTGGAGCATCCTGGGCTGGTGGAAGGTGTCCCTGGGTGGAATGAGATGATCTTTCAGGTCCTTTCCAACCCAAACCATTCCATGAGTGTCTATTTGACCTTCTGGATGTAGCCAAGAAGAAATGACTGTAAAGGGTCAGGAAAACACCTCAGCACTGAACTGCCTTGGAATATCCCATGCTCACTTTGTTTAAAGCCCTGTATTTTATATAAAAACAGCTCAAAATCCAGAATATTTAATTTTTTTTTCCTGGAAGTAAATTGAAACAATTGTCTAAATGAGAAACTGCTGTAGAAACTCTGGGGTTTTTACTCTTTTTGCTGGTTACAGGGTTGAACATTTTCAGTCTTGTGAGGGGCGATGGAAGCAAAGTACAAATTTTAGACCGTTTAAAACCAGCCTTGAATAAACCAGGGGGCATTTTGGGCATCCCAGGTATTTCCTTGTCCCTTGGCATCTCCCTCAGGTTTGGCCACAGGTTCTGGTAGGATTAGCTGGGAGATGAAGCTGCTTCCCAACTTCTGGCAGTAAGAAAGAACCCTTTGGATACTTCACTCTCTGCAGATGAGAAAATCACCTGAACAGTGACCCCAGGGAGCAGCAGGTTGGTTTGTATCCAGCAAGGAATGGGAATTAGAATTCCATCCTGAGCCACAGTGGCATTTTTACCAGGAGTGATGGCCTGGAACTGCTCATATATTCGTGTTTCTGTGCCAGATTTTTGTAGCAATATCTCCCTCTCTCATGACACAGAAGAAATAAAGGAAGCAGGAATAAGTAGTTTATATTTTATGTATAAACTGCTGCTTTCTCTTCACCTGGTTCTTAGTTCTTTTCCTGCTTTCAGTCAGTCACTGCCCTTGTAATCTTCATTTTTTTCTTTAGGCTGTGTTTGTTTTGTCAGGGTTTTTCTTGCTCCCTGGGATTTCCATTGGTATTCCCTGCCAGGTTCCATCACTATTCCCTCTGTTTCCCACGTCCTGTGTGTCCTCTTTGAGAAAGTCTAATGAGCTTGAACCCAAAAGTGCAGATTTTTGCCTGAATTTTACCCAAATCCTCCTCTGCAGATGAAATTTGGGAGATCAGGAGTGTTTTATAAAGAATTTGGATGATTTTTTTTTTCATGGAATTAAGGTTGGAAAAGACCTTTCAGTTCATCAAGTCCAACCATGGACCCACCACCCCCGTGTTCACCACTAAACCACATCCTGAGGTGCCACATCCATGTGTTTTGAGCCCCTCCAGGGATGGCAATTCCATGTTTTAATGCTTGACAACCCTTTCCATGAAGGAATTTTTCCTAATATCTTGCCCAGCTTTCTCCCAGGGAGGGCAGGGTGGACAGAAGGAGCAGTGAAATGGTGTTTCCACCTAAAATTTTCTATTTCCCTGAGCTTTCTACAGCTCCAAGTTGATGGACAGAGAAGCCAAGACTGAGACACAGACTGGGAATAAATCCCTCTGTGTTTGGAATTGTGAGGAATGGAAGGTGGGGCAGCAAAGATGAGGCTGGAGGTTGTTCCTGATTCCTGACTTGGACACCACTGGGAATATATTTTTTTTTCCTCTCAAGGCTTATTTGTTCCCAGAGGAATTTTAGGATCAATATTATAGTTGGATTTAGCAGAGGATAATTAATCCCTGGAGTCCAGTGCTTGGAGAATTTGCTCTCTGTATCCAGGTTTCTCTCCTGTAATGCCCAAATATTGTCAGCTCTTCTTCTTGAAGTCGTGCTGGAAATTTTGGGGGGCTCATTTCAGAAATTTTGGCTTCTCTTATTATTAAAAAAAACCAAAACCATAATCAGGCACAAGTCTTAATGAGCTTCTAGAAATTGTGATTTTTGACATGGAATTGTAGAATCCTGAATGGTTTGGGCTGGAAGGGACCTTAAAGACCATCTGGTGCCGTGGGCAGGGGACACTTTCCACCATCCCAGGTTCCTCCAAGGAACCTGTCCAAGCTTGGACACTTCCAGGAATGGGGCAGCCACAGCCTGGAAGGGACAGAGTGAGCCCATCCTCTTTTTTTTCCCCCAAACCCCATTTATTTAAAATTTTAAAGTTTTAAAATTATTGTTATGGTGTCCTCATCAAGATAACACAGAGAATAAATCAACTTGCAGCCCAATCCATGTGGAAAATTTCCCCACAGGAGCACTGGTAACTTTTGATCGCTTAATGAGCAGAAAATGAGCAGGATTTGGGGAATAAGTGGTGTAAATAAAGGTTGTGGAAGGTTTTGGTGACTTTCCCTCCCTTTTTGCCTTTGTTGCATCTGTGGGGCTTTGCTGGGTTTTAACAGCAGAATTTAAGTCAGGGCTGAACTTCCTAAAATCATGATAATGGCCAAACTTTGGAGGGCTTGGCTTAAGTGATTAAACACCATTCCTGAAGCTGATTTGGGAGGGCACTGCTTAAAATCAGGCTGCAAACTGAGCTGCCCTAATTTAACATTCTGAGTCCCTTCCAGCTCAGGATATTCCATGATTCTGTTCCTAAAAACGAAGATGGAATGGACCAACAGCCAGTCCTGGAGGTCTTTAGAAGGAATCTTGGAGCCTTGGAGGTCTCTGGAAGGAATTGTGGAGCCTGGTGTTGAAAGGCTGCTGGCAAAGCCTCTGGAGACCCAGCTCAGCTTTGGATGATGATGGTTTAGTGGGGAACATGAATGTGGTGGGTTGATGGTTGGGCTTGATGATCTTAGGGGTCTTTTCTAACTTTAATTCCATGAACAAGGTCGTCAGAACTCCTTGGAAGACTTTCCATCTTCTTGAGTGGTTCTTTTGAGCTTCTTGGTGAGGAATTTAATTTCTCTGTAATTCTTATCCTGTTACTTTTTGGGGGTTTGGTGACACTCAGAAATCTTGGGAGAGGTTGGTAAATGATCTGATGATTCCTGAATGTTTATGTGGCCTTTAAAGGGGCTTAGAAAAATGGGAGAGTGACTTCTTCCATGGGATAGGAAAAGAGGGAATGGATTCCCACTGCCAGAGGGCAGTGTTAGGTGGGATATTGGGAAGGAATTCTTGGCTCTGAGGGTGGGGAGGGGCTGGGCTGGAATTCCCAGAGAAGCTGTGGCTGCCCCTGGATCCCTGGAAGTGTCCAAGGCC
>JAWWLV010000340.1:0-14948 GCA_035041135.1 Platyrinchus mystaceus | reverse complement strand
TATTGATATACTGGTATATTGATCTCCTGAGATATTGATATATTGATATACTGGTATATTGATATATTGATATACTGAGATATTGATATATTGATATCCTGAGATATTGATATATTGATATACTGGTATATTGATCTCCTGAGATATTGATATATTGATATACTGGTATATTGATATATTGATATACTGGTATATTGATCTATTGATATACTGATATATTGATATATTGATACATTGATATATTTATATACTGATATACTAATATATAGATATATTGATCTATAGATATATATATAGATAAGTATATTCATATATATATTCTTATCACATTGATGTATTTATTTACGCTCATTTGCATACCGGAAGCCTAACCACGCCCCTTTTCCTTCCCGCCCCGCCCCCCAGTGCCCGACGCCCGCCCTCCGACGCTCTTCCTGCTGCCTCCCCCTGCGGAGCAGCTCCGGCAGCGCCGCTCGGCCACCCTGACCTGCCTGGCGCTGTCCTTCAACCCGCCCGACCTGCTGCTCCGGTGGCTCCGCGACGGCGAACCCGTCCCGCCCGGCGCCGCCGTCACCTTCCCGCCCCGCCCCGACGCCGGCTCCGCCTCCCCCCCGCGCTCCTACAGCGCGGTGAGCGCCCTCACCGTGCCCGCCGACGACTGGCACCGCGGCGCCGCCTTCACCTGCCTGGTGGGCCACGAGCGGCTCCCGCTGCGCCTGGCGCAGAGGACGCTGGACCGGGCCTCGGGTAGGGCCGCGCCCCTCAACGTCTCCCTCGTGCTGGCCGACGCCCACGGCGCCTGCTACTGAGAAAAAACGGCTCCTTTTCACGGGGTTTTGCCCAAAATTTGCACTTTCGAGACGAAAAAATAAACTTTTGCAAAAAAAATCCCGATTTTTTGGGCCAAAAAACTCCTTTTTTCGGAACCCGGAAGTCAGAGCCTTTCGCCCCCAGAAAACGACCCTTTTGCGGCCAAAAATTGCCATTTTTCACGCCAAAACGACTCGTTTTACCCCAAAAACGGCCATTTTTCACTCGCCAACATAGCCAATTTTTTTCCCCAAAATTGCTGGTTTTCATCCCAAAATTACCACTTTTTGACCCAAAATGACCATTTTTTGACCCAAAATGACCATTTTTTGACCCAAAATGACCTTCTTTCACTCCCCAAAAAGTGTCATTTTTCATTCCCAAAAATCGCCGATTTTCAACCCAAAACAACCATTTTTCGACCCAAAAATGACCCACTTTTCGACCCAAATTGCCAATTTTTTGTTCCCAAAAATCACCAATTTTCAACCCAAGCCTACCATTTTTCAACCCAAAATGACCATTTTTCGACCCAAAATGACCATTTTTCGACCCAAAATGACCGTCTTTCACCCCCAAAAATCATCATTTCTTGTTCCCAAAAATTACCATTTTTCGACCCAAAACGACCATTTTTCGCCCCAAAATTACCATTTTTCTGACCCAAAATGCCCCTTTTTCTCCCCAAAGTGCCCGTTCCGGGCCTCGGGTAGGGCCGCGCCCCTCAACGTCTCCCTCGTGCTGGCCGACGCGCACGGCGCCTGCTACTGAGGGGGTTCCGAAGGGTTTTTGCCCAAAATTGCACTTTTTCAAATGAAAAATAAACTGTTTTGCAAAAAAAAAAAAAAAAATCCAGAAATTTTGGGCCAAAAAACTCCTTTTTTCCCAACCCGGAAGTCAGCGCCTTTCGCCCCCCAGAAAACGACCCTTTTGCGGCCAAAAATAGACGTTTTTCACGCCAAAATGACGTGTTTTACCCCAAAAATGACCATTTTTCACCCCCGAAAATTGCCATTTTTTGTTCCAAAAAATCACCGGTTTTCGACCCAAAATGACCCATTTTACGCCCAAAAGGACCCTCTTTAACCCCCCAAAATTGCCATTTTTCGTTCCCAAAAATCACCATTTTTCGACCCAAAATTACCACTTTTTGACCGAAAATGACCATTTTTTGACCCAAAACGACCCTCTTTAACCCCCCAAAATTGTCATTTTTCGTTCCCCAAAAGAGTCGATTTTCTACCCAAAATGACCATTTTTCAACCCAAAATCACCCTTTTTTGACCCAAAATGACTGTTTTTCACCCCCAAATATTGTCATTTTTTGTTCCCAAAAATGACCATTTTTCGACCCAAAACGACCACTTTTCAACCCAAAACGACCATTTTTCAACCCAAAATGACCGTCTTTCACCCCCAAAAATCATCATTTTTTGTTCCCAAAAATT
Source organism: Platyrinchus mystaceus (assembly GCA_035041135.1). Lineage (NCBI taxonomy): Eukaryota > Metazoa > Chordata > Aves > Passeriformes > Tyrannidae > Platyrinchus > Platyrinchus mystaceus. The sequence goes on along the minus strand of JAWWLV010000340.1, from coordinate 12,690 downwards.
ACCATTTTTCGACCCAAAACGACCATTTTTTTAACCCCAAATGACCATTTTTCACCCCAAAGTATCCGTCTTTCGCTCCCCAAAAATCGCCATTTTTTGTTCCCAGAAATTGTCACCTTTCGACCCAAAACGCCCCTTTTTCTCCCCAAAGTGCCTCGGGTAGGGCCGCGCCCCTCAACGTCTCCCTCGTGCTGGCCGACGCCCACGGCGCCTGTTATTGACAAAACGTGAAGTTTTTACCCGGGTTTTGCCCAAAATTTGCACTTTCGAGACGAAAAAATAAACTGTTTGGCAAAAAAAACCAAAAAAAAATCCAGAAATTTTCGGCCAAAAAACTCCTTTTCCCGCCAAAAGCGACTTTTTTTCCCAACCCGGGAGTCAGTGTCTTTCGTCCCCAAAAACGACCCTTTTGCAGCCAAAAATAGCCATTTTTCAAGCCCAAACGACTCATTTTACCCCCAAAATGACCCTTTTTAACCCCCAAAAACTGTCACTCTTCATTCCCAAAAATTGCCGTTTTTCGACCCAAAATGACCATTTTTTGACCCAAAATGACTGTCTTTAACCCCCCAAAATTGCCATTTTTTGTTCCCAAAAATCGCATTTTTCGACCCAAAACTGCCTTTTTTCAACCCAAAATGACCTTCTTTCACTCCCCAAAATTGTCATTTTTCGTTCCCAAAAATCACCAGTTTTCGACCCAAATCAACCATTTCTCGACCCAAAATGACCGCCTTTCACCCCCAAAAATCATTTCTTGTTCCCAAAAATAACCATTTTTCGACCCGAAACAACCATTTTTTGACCCAAAATGACCATTTTTCAACCCAAAATGATCTTCTTTCACTCCCCAAAAATCACCATTTTTTGTTCCCAGAAATTGTCACCTTTTGACCCAAAATGACCATTTTTTGACCCAAAATGACCATTTTTCCTCCCAAACCAACCATTTTTCACTCTCACAATGACCATTTTTTGCTTCCAAAAATGACCATTTTTTCACCCCCAAAACACCGTTTTTTTCCCAAAAATTGCCATTTTTCAACCCAAAATGACCATTTTTCACTCTCAAAAATCAACCATTTTTCACCCAAAAAAATAACAGTTTTTCGACCCAAAATGACCATTTTTTCACCCAAAAATTGACAATTTTTTCAACCCAAAAGGAACCATTTTTACACCCCCAAAATGACCATTTTTCACTCCCAAAATGACCACTTTTTTCTCCAAAAATGACCATTTTTTCACTCCCAAAATAATCATTTTTTGACCCAAAATGACCGTTTTTCCCCACTAAAAATGACCATTTTACACCCCAAAACCAAACAATTTTAACCCCAAAATGACCATTTCCCCCCCAAAATGACCATTTTTCACCCCAAAAACGACCATTTCCCATCCAAAAATGAGGCTTTTTCCACCCCCAAACCCCCCTTTTTTCACCCCAAAAAATTCCCTCCCCCTCCACCCCCAAAATTCCCTTTTTTCCCCCAAAAAACGGGTTAAAAACCGGCAATAAAAGGAGTTTTCTGGAAAAGCGGCTCTTGGGCCTCCTGGGGGGGGCGGGGAGGGGAATTTTGGGGTGAAATCCGGGAATTTGGGGACTTTGCGTCGTCGCGTCCGAAACCCCCCAAAAACGGCCCAAAATCCCTCGTTTTAACCCCAAAATTCCCTTGAATCAGGGCGGAAAAGGCCAAATTCCCACATTTCCCACAGAAACCCCCCAATTCCCACAGAAACGGCCCCAAATCGACCAATTTCCCCCATTTCTGCCCCAAAATTGCCCAAAATTGCCAAAATTTCCCGTTTTGACCCAAAATGGCCCCAAATCGACCAATTTCCCCCATTTCTGCCCCAAAATTGCCCAAATTTGCCAAAATTTCCCGTTTTGACCCAAAATGGCCCCAAATTGACCAATTTCTCATTTCTCCCCCAAATTGCCCAAATTTCCCCATTTCCCCCCAAATCCCCCAAATTTGACTCAATTTCTCCATTTCTGCCCCAAAATTGCCCAAATTTGCCCCAATTTCCTCAAATTTACCCCAAATCCCCCAAAATTGCCCAAATTTCCCTATTTTCTCCCCAAATCCCCCAAATTTGTCCCAAAACTGACAAAATTGGCCCAAAATCGCCCAATTTCCCCATTTTCTCACCAAATTTGACCCAAATTCCCCCATTTCTGCCCCAAATTGCCCCAAAACTGACAAAATTCACCCAAAATTGCCCAAATTTCCCCCGTTTTGCCCCAAATTTCCAAATTTCCCCCATTTTTTGCCCAAAATCGCCCAAATTTTCCCCAATTCCCCCATTTTTTTGGCCCCTTCTCCCCCCCCACAACATTTTGGGTCCAAAAAGGCCGATTTTGGGTGAAAATGAGGGGTTTTCACCACCAGGGGGCGCCAAAGGGCTGGATTTTGGGGTGAAAAACGTGGATTTTGGGTGAAACCCCAAATTTTGGGGTAAAACAGGGAATTTGGGGTAAAATCCCCGATTTTGGGTTCTAAAATCGTCATTCTAAAATCCCCAAATTTTGGGTCCTAAAATGCGAATTTTGGGTCCAAAAATCCAATTTTCGGGGGATCCTAAAATGCGAATTTTTGGGTCCAAAAGTCAGATATTTTTGGGTCCCAAAATGCGATTTTTTTTTGTTACAAAAATGCGGGTTTTTTGGGTCCTAAAATCTGAATTTTTTTGTTCTAAAAATCTGATTTTTGGGGGTCCTAAAATGTGAATTTTTTTGGGGTCCTAAAATGTGAATTTTTTGGATCCTAAAATGCGATTTTAGGTCCAAAAATCCGAATTTTTTGGGTCCCAAAATCTGAATTTTTGGGGTCTAAAAATCTGAGTTTTGGGTCTTAAAATGCAAATTTTGGGGTCCAAAAATCCGATATTTTTGCATCCCAAAATGCGATTTTCTGGTTCCAAAAATGCGATTTTCTGGTTCCAAAAATGTGATTTTTTGGGTCTAAAAATCTGAATTTTTTGGGCCTAAAATCTGAATTTTTGGGGTCTAAAAATCTGAGCTTTGGGTCTTAAAATGCAAATTTTTAGGTCAAAAAATCCGATAATTTTTGGGGCTAAAAATCTGATTTTTGGGTCCAAAAATCCAATTTTTTGGGTCCTAAAATCCAAAATTTTTTGGCCTAAAAATCCGAATTTTTTTGAGCTAAAAATCTGAATTTTTTGGGTCCTAAAATCCGAATTTTTTGGATCCAAAATTCTAAATTTTGGGTCCTAAAATCCGATTTTTTGGGTCCAAAAATGCCATTTTTTAGTCCAAAAATGCCAATTTTTGCCCCACCCCCCCCAATTTTTGGTCCAGGAATCCAAATTTCGGGTCGCAGAATCCGAATTTTGGGTCGGAATTCCCGAAATTCCCTGTTTTTGTCCCCCAGGGCCGTCGGGCGGGTGGTGGGACGAGAGCGAGGACGTCCCGACCCTCTGGGGTCCCAAAATCCCGATTTTGAGTCCTAAAATCTGAATTTTTTGGGTCTAAAAATCTGAGTTTTGGGTCTTAAAATGCAAATTTTCGGGTCCAAAAATCCGATATTTTGGGGTCCCAAAATCCAATTTTCTGGTTCCAAAAATGCGATTTTTTGGGTCTAAAAATCCGAATTTTTTGGGTCTAAAAATCCCAATTTTTGGGGCTAAAAATCTCAATTTTTTCGGGCTAAAAATCTGAATTTTTTGGGTCCTAAAATGTGAATTTATTTTGTCCAAAATTCTAAATGTTGGGTCCTAAAATCCAATTTTTTGGGGTCCAAAAAATCTGAATTTTCAGTCCAAAATTCTGGATTTTTGGTCCAAAAATCTGATTTTTTGGTTCCTAAAATTCGAATTTTCTCCCCACCCCCCCAATTTTGGGTCGCAGAATCCGAATTTTGGGTCGGAATTCCCGAAATTCCCTGTTTTTCCATCCCAGGGCCGTCGGGAGGGTGGTGGGACGAGAGCGAGGACGTCCCGACCCTCTTCGCCGCCGCCTCGACCTTCATCGTCCTCTTCATCCTCAGCCTCTTCTACGGCGCCACCGTCACCCTCGTCAAGGTGCCAAAAACGCCCCTTTTTCACCCAAAATCGGGGGGAGAAACGGGGGAAAAATGGGGGAAAATGAGGGGAAAAATCGGGGAAAAATGGGGGGAAAATGAGGGAAAAATGGGAAAAAAGTGGAATAAAATGGGGAAAAAATAGGGGTAAAATGGGGAAAAAATCGAGGAAAAATGAGGGAAAAACCAGAATAAAATTGGGGGGAAATGGGGGAAAAATCGGAGGAAAATAGGGAAAAAATTGGGATAAAATGGGGAAAAAATTGAGGAAAAATGAGGAAAAATGGAGGGAAATTGGGAAAAAAATCAGGGTAAAATGGGGGAAAAATTGGGAGAAAATGGGGGAAAAATCAGGGTAAAATGGGGAAAAATTGGGGAAAAATGGGGGAAAAATCATGGGAAAATGGGGGAAAAATCATGGGAAAATGGGGGAAAAATCAGAATAAAATGGGGAAAAAATCAGGGTAAAATGGGGGGAAAATCAGAATAAAAATCAGGGGAAAATGGGGAAAAAATCAGAATAAAAGGAGAAAAAAATTGGGAAAAAAGTGGAATAAAATAGGGAAAAAATGGGGTAAAAGGGGAAAAAAAGGTGGAAAAAATAGGGATAAAAAGGGGAAAATCGGAATAAAATGGGGAAAAAATTGGGGTAAAATGGGGAAAAAAATCAGAATAAAATGGGGAAAAAATCATGGGAAAATGTGGGAAAAAATCATGGGAAAATGGGAAAAAATCGGGATAAAATGGGGAAAAATTTGGGGGAAATGGGGAAAAAATCAGAATAAAATGGGGGAAAAATCCCACCATTTTCCCCCCCAAAATCACCATTTTCCCCTCCAAAAATCATAATTTTCCCTTTTTTCCCAATTCCAGGTAAAATGACCCAAATTTCGACTCTTCTTCCCCCCTCTGGAATTTCCCGGGAATTTTCTCCCCCCTCCTTTGTAAATAAACCCCAAAACCCCCCAAAATAAAGATTTTTGACAATTTTTTAACCAATTTCTTCATTTTTTTGTGTGATTTGGGGGGGGTTGGAAGAATTTGGGAGGTTTGGGGGATTCGGGGGGGTCAAAAATGGGTCAAAACTCCCCAAAATGGTTCAAAACTCCCCTAAAACAGGTCAAAATTCACAAATTTTACCCAAAATTGCCATTTTTGGCGATTTTGTCCCAAAATCAACATTTTGGGGTCAGTTTTAATTAAAAAAATCAACATTTTGGGGTCAATTTCTAGTGAAAAAAAAATCAACATTTTGAGGGGTTTTTAGTGAAAAAAAATCAGCATTTTGGGTCAATTTTTGCCCGAAAATCGACATTTTGGGGGATTTTTAGGGAAAAATCAACATTTTGGGGCAAAAATTACCCAAAATGTCATTTTTTGGCCAAAAAATGACCCAAAATGTTGATTTTTGGCTCAGGTTTTGCCCCCGAATCGCCGTTTTTGGCCCTTTTTTTGCTAAAAAAAGAACATTTTGAGTCATTATTTCCCAAAAAAATCAACATTTTGGTTCAATTTTCGCCCCAAAATCGACATTTTTGATCTCTTTGACCCCCAAAATTGACATTTTCTGTGTTTTTTCACCTTAAACTTCGACATTTCGGGTCTTTAATATTTTTTTGCCTCAAAATAGACATTTTTGGGTCGTTTTTGCCCAAAAATCGACATTTTTGTGGTTTTTTGCCCAAAATTCGCCATTTTGGGGCTTTTTCGCCTCGTTTTTTCTCACGGGAAGATTTTTGGGGTGAAAAGCGGCGGTTTTGGGGGTGGGGAAACAGGAAACCCCCCCGAGGGTTCCGGGGGGGATTTTGGGCTCAAACGACGCCGATTTGGGCAAAACCTTCAAAAATGAGTCATTTCCCCCAAAAAAAGGAGAAACGAAACCAAAATTGACCAAAAACGGGAATTTTTGGGGTTAAAAAGGGGAAGTTTGGGGAGGGGGGAGGAGAAATGGGGAGAAAAACAAGTTTTTTGGGTGGTTTTAGTGTTTTTTTTGCTCAAAAATCGACATTTTGGGACGTTTTTGCTCAAAAAATCCATTTTTTTTGGTCATTTCTGCCCCAAAAATCAATTTTTTCTGGGTAATTTTTGCTGAAAAAATCCATTTTTGGCCTTGTTTTGGCTCAAATAAAAAAAATCAACATTTTTGGGGCCATTTTCTGCTCAAAAATCGACGTTTTGAGTCGTTTTTGCTCAAAAATCCATTTTTTGTGTCGTTTCTGCTCAAAAAAAAATCAACTTTTCTGGGTAATTTTTGCCCCAAAAATCCATTTTTGGCTCCAAAAAAATGGACATTTTGGGACCGTTTTTTTGGTCCCAAAAATCAACATTTTGGGTCGTTTTTGCTCAAAAATCCATTTTTGGCCCCTCCTAGAAAATCGACATTTTGGGGCCATTTTTTGGCCCAGAAATGGAAGTTTTGGGTCGTTTTTATTTCTTTTGCTTTTTAAATAACAACAAAAACAACTTTAAATATGGTTTTATTTTTAATTTTCATTTTATTTAATGATTAATTAACATTGACATCATTAATTAAAACTTATTTAGGTATTTTCATTCAATTTTTTAATTTAATATTTAAATACACATTGTATATTTATTAATAATATATTATTAACAAAATATCGGTAATAAAATATCTCATTTATTATTTATTTGTATATTATTTATTAATCCCAAAATATCAGTTTTAATTTCTCTTTTCCATTTAAGATTTCCTCATTTGCTTTTTAAATTTTAAATTTTATTTTTAATTTTTTAATTTCAATTTAAATTTTTAAATTTTATTTGTAATTTTACTTTTTACTTTTAATTTTAAATTTTAATTTTAATTTAATTTTCATTTTAATTTAATTTAAATTAATTTAATTTAATTTAATTTCAATTTTAATTTTAATTTTAATTTTTAATTTTAATTTTATTTATAATTTATTTTAAACATCAACCCCAGAAATCCCTTGACACCAAAACCCCCTTAAAAACGGGGTTTATTTTTAATATAATAATTATTTATTATTTATTATCATTATTAACATCCAAAAATTACATAAATCTGCATAAATTTGCATGAATCAGTTAAAAACTGCACAAATTTGCATAAATTTGCATAAATCCGCACAAATGATCCAAAATTTACAGAAATCAGTAAAATTTGTCCGGATTTGCAGAAATTCGCATAAACCAATAAAAATCCAGCAAAATCTGCATAACTCTGCATAAATCTGCATAAATCTGCATAAACCAACCCTAATTTTTCATGAATCGAAAAATTGACCGAAATACACAAAAATCCATAAAAATTGTCTCAAATTGCATAAATAAGTCGATAAAATCTGCATAAATTTGCATAACTCAGCGCCGCTCGGGCGCCACCTTGAGGGCGGTGACGGCGGCGCCGTAGCCGAGGCTGAGCAGGAAGAGGAGGGCGAAGGTCGCCGTCGGCCACACGGAATCGGCGGCGGAATCGGCGTCGGAATCGGCGTCGGAATCGGCGGCGGAATCGGCGTCGGAATCCGCCGGAAACACCGAAACGCACCACGAGGGGCCTGAGGGGGAAAATGGGCGTTTCCGTCACTTTGAGCCATTTTTGGGGGGTTTCGCCCGTTTTTTGTCCGTTTTCACCCATTTTTTACCCATTTTTCACCATTTTTTGCCCATTTTTGCACCCATTTTTCACCCATTTTTTACCCATTTTTTACCCATTTTTCTACCATTTTTCACCCATTTTTTACCCATTTTTCACCCATTTTTGGCCTGTTTTCACCCATTTCTCACCCATTTTTCACTCATTTTTTGAGCCATTTTTGACACATTTTCACCCTTTTTTCACCCATTTTTGGCTCATTTTTCACTCATTTTTACCCATTTATCACCCATTTTTGGCCCATTTTTCCTCCATTTTCACCCATTTTTCACCCATTTTTCACCCATATTTCACCCATTTTTATCCCATTTTTGGCCCATTTTTCACTTGTTTTTCACCCATTTTTATCCCATTTTTGCACCCATTTTTCACCCATTTTCACCCATTTTTTTGCCTATTTTTATCCCATTTTTCATCCATTTTTGGCCAATTTTTTACCCATTTTTCACCCATTTTTCACCCATTTCTGGCCAATTTTTTACCCATTTTTGGCCCATTTTTTCTCCATTTTCACCCATTTTTCACCCATTTTTCACCCATCTTTCACCCATTTTTCACCCATTTTTTACCCATTTCTGGCCAATTTTTTACCCATTTTTCGGCCATTTTTGGCCCATTTTTCCTCCATTTTCACCTATTTTTCACCCATTTTTATCCCATTTTTATCCCATTTTTCACTAATTTTCACCCATTTCTGGCCCATTTTTTACCCATTTCTGGCCAATTTTTTACCCATTTTTCGCCCATTTTTATCCGATTTTTCACCCATTTTTCACTCATTTTTTGACCCATTTTTTACCCATTTTTCATATTCTTTCCCCCCATTTTTCCCCCATTTTTGGCCTATTTTTACCCCATTTTTGGCCTATTTTTTAACCCATTTTCACCCATTTTTCACCTTTTTTTGGCCCTTTTTTTTCTAGTTTTCACCATTTTTGACCCATTTTCCCCCCATTTTGACCCATGTTGCCAATTCCCTATTCCCACCCATTTTCACCCATTTAGACCCATTTTCTACTCCCTTTTCCCCCATTTTTGCCCCTTTTCCCTCTTTTCACCCATTTCCCCCCATTTCCCCGCAATTTCTGCCCATTTTTGACCCTTTTTCCCCCAATTTCACCCCAAAAGGGGGGCAAAAAAACCATCAACAATCCGACTGTTTTTCCAGTGATTTTATTTCCAACTCAAAGTCAAATTGACATCAAATCAACATCAAATTGACATCAAATCAACATCAAATCGGCATCAAATCAACATCAAATCGACATCAAATCGATGTCAAATCAACTCAACATCAACTCAACGTTGACCCAACATCAACTCAACATCAAATGATCATCAAATTGATATCAAATCAACATCAAATCAGCATCAAATCGACATCAAATCGACATCAAATTGACATCAAATCAACATCAAATCAACATCAAATCGATGTCAAATCAACTCAACATCAACTCAACGTTGACCCAACATCAAATCAACATCGAATGATCATCAAATCGATATCAAATCAACATCAAATCGGCATCAAATCAACGGCAACTCAACGTCGACGCAACATCAAATCAACATCAAATCAACATCAAATCGGCGTCAAATTGGCATCAAATCAACATCAACTCAACGTTGACTCAACGTCGACTCAACATCAACTCAACATCAAATGATCATCAAATCGATATCAAATCAACATCAACTCAACATCAACTCAATATCAACTCAACGCCAACTCAACATCAACTCAACATCAACTCAACATCAACTCAACATCAACTCAACATCGACTCAACGCCGACCCGACGCCGACGCCGGGGCCGCCTCAGTAGCAGGTGACGTCGGCGTCGGCCATCACCACGGAGACGTTGACGCTCTGGGGGCGCCCCAGGCTCTTGTCGAGGCTCCTCTGGATGAACTTCACGCCGGCGCCGTCGTGCCCCACCAGGCAGGCGAAGACGTCCCCGCGCCGCCAGGCCTCGGCGTCGGCCTCCAGCTTGCTGTAGGCGCTGAAGGCGCCGCCGTCGGGCCGGGGGCCGAACACGGCGTAGTCGCCGCGCGGCACCGGCCGGTCACGGTGGGTCCAGGCAATCAGGATGTCGGCGGGGAAGAAGCCGGTGACCAGGCAGGTCAGCGTCACCGTCTCGGAGCGCGGCAGCTCCTCGGCCGGCGGGGGGAACACGTAGACGCGCGGCGGCACCGCCGTGACGGCTGCGGGGTGGGGGGGGGGGAACACGGTGAGGGCGTTGGGTGCCCGGTTGGCCAAGACCCTTCCAGTTGGGTTCCCAGTTGGCCAAGACCCTTCCCAGTTGGGTTCCCAGTTGAGTTTCCAGTTGGGTTCCCAGTTGACCAAGACCCTTCCAGTTGGCCAAGACCCTTCCAGTTGGGTTCCCAGTTGGGTTCCCAGTTGACCAAGACCCTTCTCAGTTGACCTTCATGGTTGACCAAGACCCTTCCAGTTGACCAAGACTCTTCCAGTTGAGCAAGACCCTTCTCAGTTGACCGAGATCCTTCCAGTTGACTCTTCCAGTTTCCCAAGACTCTCCCAGTTGACCAAGACCCTTCTGGTTGAGTCTCCCAGCTTCCCAAGGCTCTCCCAGTTGACCAAGCCCCATCCAGTTGACCGAGACCCTTCCGGTTGACTCTTCCAGTTTCCCAAGACCCTCCCAGTTGACTGAAACCCTCCCAGTTGACCAAGACTCTCCCAGTTGACCAAGACCCTTCCAGTTGACTGAGACCCTTCCGGTTGAGTCTCCCAGCTTCCCAGGGCTCTCCCAGTTGACCAAGACTCTCCCAGTTGACCAAGACCCTTCTGGTTGACTCTTCCAGTTTCCCAAGACTCTCCCAGTTGACCAAGACCCTTCCAGTTGACTCTCCCAGTTTCCCAAGACCCTCCCAGTTGACCAGACCCCCCCTCCCCACCCCCCCAACGCCGCCATCTTTACCGGTGTCCTTTCGGACGCTCCTCTCCGGCGGCTGCTCCTCTCCCAGCTCCGGCACGCTGACGGCGCACCAGAAGGTCTCGCCGGAGTTCCACTCCTCGGCGCACACCGGCAGGCGGCTCTCGGCGCGCCACAGCCCGTTCTCCGTCCTCTCCACCTTCGCCGGGTCCGGCACGGCCGCCGCGCCGGACTGGCGGCGCCACGAGAACTTCACCCCCTCGGGGGACTTGAGGTTGGAGGCCACGCAGGTCACCGAGGAGTTCTGGGACAGGTAGAGCTCCTCCAGCGACGGCGGCAGCAGCGACACCGACACCGCCGGCACCGGGCCTGGACGGGGGGGAACGGTCGAGTTTGGGGGGGAAACGGCACCGAAAATGGATTCGGGGGCGAAAACGGCACCAAAAATGGATTTGGGGGCGAAAATGGCACCAAAAATGGATTTTGGGGCAAAAATTACCCATAATGTCGATTTATGAGCAAAAACAGCCCCAAAAATGGATTTGGGGGCAAAAATGGCCCCAAAAATGGATTTGGGGGCGAAAATTGCCCATAATGTCGATTTATGAGCAAAAACAACCCCAAAAAGGGATTTGGGGGCAAAAACAACCCCAAAAACGGATTTTGGGGCAAAAATGGCCCAAAATGACCCAAAAAAGTCAATTCTTGGGTCAAAAAGCCCAAAAACCCCAATTCTTGGGTCAACACGACCCAAAAAACTCAATTCTTGGGTAAAAAAGCCTAAAAAACTCAATTCTTGGGTCAACGTGACCCGAAATCTCAATTCTTGGGTAAAAAAGTCAATTCTTGGGTCAACATGACCCAAAAAACCCAATTCTTGGGTCAAAAAGACCCAAAAACCTCAATTCTTGGGTCAACACGACCCGAAAGAGCCGAATTTTGGGTCGAAACCGCCACCAAACCTCAACTCCTGGTCCAAAACCCACCAAAACCCCTCGACTTTCGGGCCCAAAAACTGCCAAACTCAACTTTCGGCCAAAAACCCACCGAAACCCCAATTTTCGACCCCAAACCCCAATTTTCGACCCCAAACCCCAATTTTCGACCCCAAACCCCAATTTTCGACCCCAAACCTCAATTTTCCACCCCAAACCCCAATTTTCGACCCCAAACCCCAATTTCTGACCCCAAACCCCAATTTTCGACCCCAAACCCCAATTTTCGACCCCAACCCCCAATTTTCCACCCCAAACCCCAATTTTCGACCCCAAACCCCAATTTTCGACCCCAAACCCCGATTTTTGACCCCAAACCCCAATTTTCGACCCCAAATTTCTCAGAGAAGGGGGTTTTTTTACCGGAGCAGAAGGTGCTGATGGAGGCCTCCACGGGGTCCCGCAGGTCGTCGCGGGCGGCCCGGCAGGTGAAGAGCGCCCCCACCTCCCAGGCGGCGCGGCTGGCGTTGAGGCGGCCGGCCAGGGCGGAGCCGCCGCAGGCCGCGGGGTGCTGGGGGGCCCCCAGGGGGTCCCCGTTGAGCAGCCAGGTGAGCCGGGCGCGGTCGGCGCCCCGACCTTCCACCAGGCACAGCAGCCGCACGTGGGGGTCGCCGGGGCGGGACGGCGACGGGTCGGCCAGGACGGTGACGCGGGGCGGAGGAGCCCGGCAAGCTGGGTGGGTGGGGGACAAAAGGGGGGTAAAATTCGGGTTGGGGACCTCAAAATTACTGTTTTGGGGGTCAAAATATTGTTCAGCCAGCCAGGAGGCCCCAAAAATCCATCCAGGGATCACCAGGTGACCCCAAAAAACTCATCCGGGTGGCCCCAAAAACCCCATTGAGGGATCATCAGGTGACCCCAAAAACCAACCCAGGAGACCCCAAAAAACTCATCCAGGTGACCCCAAAAACCAACCCAGGTGACCCCAAAAAACCAACCCAGGTGACCCCAAAAAACCCAAAAAAACTCATCCAGGTGACCCCAAAAACCAACCCAGGTGACCCCAAAAAACCAACCCAGGTGACCCCAAAAAACCCAAAAAAACTCATCCAGGTGACCCCAAAAACCAACCCAGGTGACCCCAAAAAACCAACCCAGGTGACCCCAAAAAACCC
>JAWWLV010000339.1:0-15011 GCA_035041135.1 Platyrinchus mystaceus | reverse complement strand
CATTCCCTGGGTGCTGTCCCTGGTCCCCCCAGAGCAGAGCTCAGGGCCTGCCCCTCCTCTGCCCCTGCCCAGGAAGTCCACGTCCATGGCAGGATAAAATTTCAGCCACAGTGCTGTGATGTTTCTGCAGCTTCTCAAGAAAACTTGTCCTTCAGGATTCCTGCTTTCCCACTCATCCTATAAGCCAAGGCTCACACAGTGTCATTTGTCACAACCTCTTTCATCCATGACTATCATTTTTGCAGGGCACAGAACAGGCAGCCAGTGAAAATTGGGAGCATTAGTGCTTGGGATGATTTCTGTTTGGAACTGCTTTGTCTATGGATTAGGGATTAAAATAAATAAATGAGACAATTACCCACTGCACTTAGATGAGGACATTGGAACATATTTACCCACTGCCTGCTCTTGGACAACTGGCCTCAGAAGGACGTGGCTGCTTTAAAGTGGCTCCTGTATTTACCTCTTTAGTCACTTTTTTAAGCATACATGGTTTATTGTTTTATTGATTGAACAGAGCTTTGAATAATCAATACGAATTTAAGAATTCACTGGGAATGACAGAATTGCAATTAAGTTGAGTATGTGGAGAGAGCGTTAACCCATCTCATTAATTAATGATGTCACTTTTTAAACTGTTTCATAGGAGCCCTTGGGAAAAGAAGGTGGAAATATATTGTAATCCCTGGATATACTTTTTCTCCTTCTTCTTGCAAAGTTATCTCAGACTCCCTGCCCTGTGCTTGTGACCTTCTTGTGTCCTCCTGTAGCCTCTTTGTGCAACAGAGGACAGGATCAGAGTTCAAAGGAATTTCAGCCTCTTCCAATGTCAGGGACTCTTCCTTTGTGGCAGCCAAATTCCTGTCCCTGGGTAATGGCCAGGACCAGTGATGTCAACCCCTTCTTCTCCCTGCTTGTCCTGGGGAGGTGCTTTCTTAGGCCAGGGAGAGGCAGTGCTGCTGATATGTCTGTGAGGTGTCTGTGAGCTGTGAGCTCAGAAAGGCTGGAACGTTTTGGGTTATACAAGTTTATTCAAGTGCTTGTTTGAAAAAAGTGGATCCTGGCCAGCTCTGGCTCCCACAGACCAAGGCAGGTGTTTCATGGGGCAAAATGTTGTTGGTAACAGATTGGATTGTCCCAAGCTGGGCTGATTGGTTGTGTGTGACCTGGCTGGAGCTCAGGAGGAGGGTGAGCAGGGCCATTTTTCACAGACTGCTCAGAACAACCCCCCAGAGCAGCTCACTCCCCTCACAGAGGGACATTCGGGAAGAAGAACCTGATGGCTTCTTGGGCCACTTGAGCAATTTAGGGAAAAGTGATTCATGCTTCTATTTGCAAATAAAATCATGTTATGTCTTTGTTTGCACTTTGCAATATGCGCATTGCTCAGGTAGAAAGAAAACTGCTGATATTCCCAGGAAGGTTTCCAGAGCAGGATCATTTCACAGCCATTCTGTTCATGCTTGTCCAAACATCACTGTCACAGCCTCATTATTCATCCTTCTCTTCCACAAAACTTCGGTCCCCTCCTTCTAATAAAGAGCTAAAAAGAGCAATTTTAGGCTTTCTCAGTGAATTGCTGGTGATTAAAGAGAACAGTTGGGAATAGTTTATGATTTTGAGAAGCCTCTGTATGAAATATTGAGCAGTGCTTAAGAAAGTCAACTGTACTGAGGTATTTGTGTCGTGGAAATGGAGCTGGTCTGAGAACGACAATTAAGAGGAGACGGAGTCTGATGACTCATGAGGTGAAAACGGTTTCAGCTGGGCCACACTGAGATGGATAAAGTGTCTGGGTCAGGTTGGGCAATCTCCTTGAGCTGCTTTGTGAGGGGGTGGTGCTGTGGAGGGAGTTCAGCGCCTCACTCTTAAAATGTGACAATATACTTTATTGATACAAATCTGTGAGTTAAGAAAATGATATGAAATGATAATTTAATAAGATTCAGTGGCAAAATATTCTTGATTTTCTACTGCATAGAGGACAGGGCCAAGCAAAACTGTCAGGGAGATCCTGACACTGCCCCAGGCAGGTCTTAATGGTGATGGCTGTAAGCAAGGGCTCAGGAAGTGCCACTAGACATGGCATGGCAGTGAATCTTCAGATTTTATAAAGGAAACAGGCTTGTGATGGGAAATGGGGCTTGGATAGATTATTTTGAAAGTCTTGCTGCTTCATTTCTTGGAAAAAAATGGGGGGGATGTTGCCCTGGCCAAAATGGAGGGGTTTTATTAAATTTGATGCAAATTTGATGCCCTGCTGGCATTGCTGGGCCAAAAACACCCTGCCATATGAGCCCTAGAGCTCCAAGGTGGTGGAGATCCCCCACTTCATCTAGAGCCCTGCAAAGGACCTTTGTGCACTTAGGGCAGACTTTGCTCTGCACTCAAAGCCCTACATAATGGCAAGAGAAAACCATATGCATGAGTGGTGTGATCTTCTCAACTGCTTTGGCTTCAGCAGACGTGGGAACTTGTGAGTCCTGCCCCACGTGCCACCTGCGGGCCCTGCACAAGGACCCCGTGGATGTGGCACTTGGTGACATGGTTTAATGGGCTTGGTGGTATTCAAAGGTTGGACTCCATGATCTTGGAGGGCTTTCCCAATCATAATGATTCTCTGATTCTTGGGCTCCAAGGGCTTTTTTGGAGAAGACATGCCCAGTGCTGGTGACCTGCTTACTGACAGGTACAGAAGCCCCAGCCCAGGCCCTAATTTGAGTGTTTCTGAGAGCAGCCAGGACACAGTGCCAGCTCCTGGCACCGAGCTTGTAGGGCACAGTTACATCAGAACACTGAGAACTGACTTTCCTTTGATATATTCCCTTCCCCAGACAGCAGAACTGACGTAACCAGCACAGTTCCTCCTGCTCTGGCAGGCTGATGCAATGAAAACAAGAGCTGCTGCAGGGTGACACACTTTTAAATGGGAAGGGCTAGTGAGAATCTGAGCAACAGGAGCAAGAACAAGTACATATTCTATTTATTAAAATTCTTCCCTAGTGGCTTCTGATATTTATTGATAGCCATCAGAGGATTCTCTAAACCCAACAGAGATTTTTACATGTGTATTATGCAGGCATACACTTCTTGCACTGGGGTGACAAGATGGGTGATAAATACCATGTATTAAATACATGGTGGCTGTGGAGAATCAATAAATCTCCTCTGAGAAACTGGCTGTGTCAAGGAAGGGAAAGACAAGAGCAGGTAGGGCTGGGGCAAGTCTCCAGCCTTACTGATCCATGGACGGGCCTGTCTGTAGCCAGGAAAGGGGCAGCCTGGCCCAAAGTGAGAGTTGGTGCTGCTGGAGGGTCCCGGCTGGGAAGGTGATTCCCAAGGGGGAGCACAATGAACATCCTCTGCTGGCAAGTGCTGCTTAAAATCATAGGATAATTCAGCTTAGGAGAGAGCAGTCGTGGCTAGTTGTTAATTCTCTGGCTCCCTATCTTCACCCTTTTCTGCTTTTCTAGAACATCACTTCCAACTCTCCCATTTTCCATGTATTTCATCATCTTGGCTTTTCATTTCTCTCTGTTTATTCCCTATATTTCCAGCATGGGTCAATGAGAACCACATGGAATCCAAAAGCAGGTCAGTGGGACAAATTAATTCTCTCTGTCCTCTGTACTGAGACTTTCTGACAAGTGGCTAATCATCTCTGATTCCTCTGTTAGTCCTGGTAATAACATTTGCCACGATTAACTCATTTAGCTCATCTGTGGATATAATATCTAATTCAACAGCACATCAGAAGAGAACAGGCAGAGGAAGCAATAACCCCTTTTTCATGTGCTGGCATTTTTAAAAGCAGTTCATAATGACCTTTTGGAATTAATGTATCTGTTGTGAGAATCTGTTAGACCTCAGTCATCAGGTTTTTGCCTTGGGGTCCTTGCTGATAAGTAACAGCAATTGATGCTTTCCAGTAAAGGACAGGGCAAAGGCAATGTCTGGCTGGGCTCAGAAAGCCTCTTCACCCTTGTTCACAACACTTGTGGCAGGATGAGACCTGTTATTGCCCATCACCACCAGGGACCACCCACAGCCTCTCATTTCTCATTGGTCCACAGCCAACACCTCCCCATGTCCTGAGCCACATAAGCTGTCTCTCCCAGCTCTGACTGACAGCATCCTTCTCACCAAACACCGTTGTGGACCTTTGGAAGGTCACCTCACATTTACATGAACATTTGCATTAGTCACCAGTAATGCAATAAATAATCCAGACTGGTCCCAAGGGCCCAAATGTGAATCTTGTGCCCTCTTTCCCAGTCAGCAGTGTACAACAGCCAAGATTTCTTGCTTTTGAAGGGACCAGCTTCAGTCCCCATCCCTGGAGGTCTGAAATCACAACCTTCACATCAGCCCCTGCCTCCATTTCCCTGTTACAGCTTGGAGCTGTCCCAGCCAGAAGTGGAGCTGGGAATGACTTCTGTAACTCCCTGCTCTGTGGGGAAGTGGGGGGAGAAGGTTGGGAGCTGGCAGGGAGCTTGGTTTATTTATTCTTTGGGCTGGTTGTTTAATCTGGAGAAAAGGCGGCTCAGGGTGACCTTATCCCTCTCTGCAACTCCCTGACAGGGAGCCGGGGGGGGTGTGTGCTCTGCTCCCAGCAGTTGAAACCCATTGTGTCCTGTCCTTGATGCACTGGAACCCCTGCTCTGTTCCTCTTTGCAGCTCTCCCTGGGGACACACTGTTTTCACTCAGTCTTCATGAATCCAGTTCATACATTTGTCTTCCACAGATCTGGTTTTCTTGCCTTCCTCTCCTGCTTTGTTTTGGACTCTCCAGTTTCTCCTCAGCTTTTTTCTGTCCTGTTCTGTTTCTCCAGTGGCTCTCTGCCAGACTGCGGAGGGAGGCAGAGTTATCCCACAGACCCTACAGGTGGTGGTGTTGCTCTACAGCCCCAGAAGATGCTCTTCTTCTCCAGCAGCAGGGCCTCAGTGCAGATCACAAAATCATGGAACGGTCTGGGTTGAAAGGGACTTTAAAGATCTTCCAATTCCACTCCCTGCCATAGGCAGGGACACCTTCCACTAGCCCAGATTTCTCCAAGCCCTGTCCAGCCTGGCCTTGGACACTTCCAGGGATGGGGCAGCCACAGATTCTCTGAGCAACCTGTGCCAGGGCCTCCGCACCATCACAGGGAAGGATTTCTTCCATGTATCTCACCTAAATTTCCCCTCTTTCAGTTTGAACCCATTACTCCTTGTCCCATCTCTCCAGTTCCTGATGAACAGTCATTCTCTGGTTTCCTTGGGGGCCCTTTCAGACACTGGAAGGTGCTGTGAGGTCTCCACACAACCTTCCTTTCCTCAGGCTGAACAGCCCCAACTTTCTCAGCCTGCCTGATGCAGTTTAGTAGTGGTCAATCCCACTGGCCTGACTGGCCAAGCTGTTACATTTTGGAGAAGACTTGTACCAAGGTTTCAGATGTACTGTTGAGAAGCTGTGCATCTCCCATGTGGATTTTTTCAAGTTCTTCAGATAATTTGCTTTGCATTCAGGCTGCTCTGCATTAAGGCCATAAAGACCTGGCTTAAGGTGTGATTTAGCTGCTCCTGTGTCCTGGACTGTGGTGAACTGCAGTGATCACCCACTATCACCCTTGTTGTTCCTGATGGATGGTCCTGATGCCTATAGCTCAGTTATTCCTGGGATGGGGGTTGATCCGTGCTGCTGCACAGTGAGGCACCACTGTGGGAACACAGTGAGGTGGAAACAGTGGAAAAACTGCTCTGTTGTTCTTAAGTTTATCTCTTAAACTTGAGCAGGAGGTGAGGACATGAAAGGGACAGTGTGTTGTGAAGAGATAGGGCATCACTTGTTCTGGAGTTACACCTGAGGAGGGAAAACAGAGCATCAGTTTTCCTCTTGGGAAAATAAAATGCTTCAGGCCTGAAGAGAAGCCTGCAAGGAAGAGGGATCAGTGGTGTCATTCTTTAGGCAGATGAAACATTGAAAGATGAGACATTTTCTCTCTACAACTACCTGAAAAGAGGTTGTGGTGAGGTGGGGGTTGATCTCTTGTGCCAGGTAACGAGTGGCACTACAAGGGGAAATGGCCTCAAGTTGTGCCAGGGGAGGTTTAGGTTGGATATCAGGAAAAATTTTAGGTCAGGTTGGACAGGGCTTGGAGCAACCTGGGCTAGTGGAAGGTGTCCCTCCCCATGGGAGGGAGTTGGAACTGGATGGTCTTTAAAGTCCCTTTCTACCCCAACCGTTCTGGGATTCTATGGAATTTCTTCACTGAAGTAGTGGTTAAGCACTGGCAGGGGCTGCCCAGGGAAGTGGTCGAGTCACCATCTCTGGAAGTGTTCAAGAAATGACTGGATGTGGCACTTCAGACTTTAATGGACATGGTGAGATTTGGCTGAAGGTTGAACTTGAGGTTTTAACTTGGAGGTCTCATCCCACCTTAATGGTTCTATGATTCTGTGATCTCAGCCTGAGATCTCTACGATCTTTATGATCTCACTCTGGTTCTTCAGGTGGAAACCACCTGACTGGACCAACCTCAGCCTATGTCCAAACATAAGGATGTGTCTGTAAGTGACCTCCGGGTCCCTCTCTGGAGCCTCCAGCTTGGAAACACCCCCCAGATGGCCAAGGCCATTGCTGAGAACCACTTTTTGGTTTTCAGCCACCCATAGCAGTGACCACAATGGAATCACCTGTAGAGCTGGTGTTTCATCTGGAAGAAAAGCCCCCTGGGATTTAATTGTATGCCAACCACTAAAGAAGGGCCATTAATTTTCTCCCAGCTCATAACATAAAGTTTATGACAATAAAAAAGCTTTAATAAGATTACCCATAAACTTTATGTGTTTTTAGCAGTCCAGGAAATTACAATTCTCCTGTGCTTGCAACAGAATAGGTGATCCCTTTAACAGGAAAAATGTCATCCCATGCAAAGTTTCCCAGCCAAAAACCATCATTAACTTATGATATAATTTAATGGCATTATAGAATTTTTAAGATTGGAAAAGACCTGCAAGGCCATCAAGGCCAAATTCTTACCCAATGCCATGACGTTCACCAAACCATATCTCAAAGTCCAATGTCTGCTCACTTTTTCACACCACCAGGAATGGTTTTGGTTGGGTTGCAGTTAAGGCAGAGGTATGACCACCTCGACAATGGGTCAGAGATTTGAGAGGGGAGTTTTAATTCTCCCCTAACAGAGTCTTGTCACACTGGTGTTAATCAGAGTCTTGTGTAGGACACCTTTTTGCACAGGTAATGGCCAAGGTCCCTGTGAGTGCCACGGGCTGGGCTGAGCACGCTGTGTGTCCCCCACAGGCTGCGGCTGCTGCTCGTGGCCTCACCAGGACTCTGAAATTGTTGTCAGAGCAGATCTCCCCCAGCACTGCTGTGGAACTGCCCTTTTGGCCTGGAGCTGTGTCAGGGCAGGGTCAGGTTGGATCTCAGGAAAAGGTTCTTCCCCCAGAGGGTGCTTGGTACTGAACAGGTTCCCCAGGGCAGTGGGCACAGCCCCAAGGCTGCCAGAGCTCCAGGAGGGTTTGGATGATCCTCTGGGGCACAGGGTGTGACTCTTGGGGATGGGCCTGGGCAGGGCTGAGGGTTGGACTCGATGATTCTTGTGGGTCCCTTCCAGCTCAGCACATCCTGGGATTCTGCGTTTTAGCTGAAGGTGCTTCTCTCCTCCACTCCTGGTTTTCCCGGGAAACTCTGCTGTCCCTCTCTGTCAATAGGTGGAGATCTTTAGTTGTGCACTGGCTCTGCTTTTTCATTCTCTGCAATCAGGAGCTGCTGAGAAACTCGGCTGATGAATTTTCAGCTGCTCTCTCAGATCTTTAATTTTCCTCTGGGATATACAGCTCTTTTGGCCCAGAACATACGGGCTGACAGGAAATAGGTCTTTCTGTGGTTCCACTTTTAGAAGGCCGTGTCTGATTTTTATTATTTGTTTGCTGATGGGAATGAAAACACTTGAAAGAAGATTTGCCTGATAAACTAATGAAAAGTAAGCGAGAGCATAAAGAAGGAGGGTGAACAGCTCTCTACTACCAGAGAGACCCTGATCTTGTCAGAACACCCTCCCACAGGAGTTCTCCAACACACCCTGACATAAGTAAGGCTAAAACCCAGCCTAGGCCCTCTTAAGCTAGCTGTTTCAGAGTTTTACCACATCACCATGAGCAGAAATGGTACTAAAAAAGCTCTCTCTGAGCAGCCCTGAGTAAAAAAATTAGTATCAACACTCGTGTTCCTTTGGAGGGAGCTGGGATTGGCAGGGCCAGCAGGATTAAGCATCACTCTGCTCCAAATTTCTAGCTGGAGATAGCAGATCAAAATGATATCCCGTGGGTAGAAGGTCAGTGTTTCTCCATGGTAATTCTCTCCACTGCAGCCAGGAACTAATTAGGAGACCAGCTGAACCCTGAGTGTTGTCAGAAGATGAATATTAAACTGGCCACACTTGCTTGCACGCTGCCTTGAAATTGAAAATAACATTTCTTTTAAAGCAAAATATTTAGTGATAAAAAGCATGAAAAGATGGGGCAAGCACACAGGGCAGATTTCTGCATTTTTATTTAGGGATTCCCATGAAAATTTGGATGAATATTCAGTAAAAAGGAATGTTTTAATATTTTTTTTATTTTATTTTTTTTTTTGCCACACAGAGCCATTGAAATGTTTCAAGATCTTCCCTGGAAGGCAGAGAGATTAATATTTCGTCAAAAATGTTTTAGAAAAATATTATTCAGAGGCAAATCTGTTCAATTTGTTGGTGGAAGTGTTCCAAGCCCTTTTTTTTCAAAGAAAAACTGAAAAATGGCTTGTAGAGGGGGATTTCTCTGGTAAGTGAGAAAAAAATGCTGTTGAGGGGATCAAGGCAACCTGTTTTCAGTGAGCCGGTTGTGTTGCGATTTTCTGTTTCATCTTATCACATCAACCTGAAGCCTCTGCACAACAATTACATCTGTTTTTCACTGGGGGAAGACAAATAGCAGCAGGTAAGAAAGCAGAGCAGTGGAGCTGAGCTGGGGAGCCTGGGAGTGTGCCAAGCTCATCCTGAGGCTGTGCTGGGATGAGCTGGTGGGTCTCCCGTCGTCCTGGCAGCTGGAGGAGAGGGACTGGGATGCAGAAATTCTGCAAGACAGGGATGCAGAGACAAGGAGTGAAGGAAAGAGAGGCTGCAGAGCAGAGAGGAAATGGGATGAGGGAGGTGGACTGTAGGAGCAGGAGCTGCAGCTGGGCACAGCTCTGAGGTGTGATGAGGCTGGCTGGTGGATCTCAGGGTGCAAACCTTGCTTTGCAATCTTCTCAGCACAGGAGTAAGGCTGTGCTTTCGAAAGAAAACAATATTTGGTGGGAATATTTTTTTTTTTTTTTTTTTTTTTTTTTTTTTTTTTTGCACTGGAGGCTACAAAAAAAAGTCCCTTCTCTTCCCTTCCCTTTCCTCTCCCCTTCTTTTCTCTTTCCTTCCCTTTTCTTCTCTCTTTTTTTTCTTCCCGCTTTCCCTCTGCAACCATCTCTTTGCCTTTACCTTATTTTACTTTTCTTTTTTTTTTTCTCTTTTTCCTTTCTTCTTCCTCTGCACTTTCTCTCCTGGAACGAGCAGCTCTGACTGTGCGGAGATCCTCAGACAAGGCAAATGCATCTGTGCTCTTTGCAATCATTTCTGTCAGACAGACTGATGGACATGTGCAAATGAAGAAAGACTGAGAAAATATTTTGACTCTGTGCCACGGATCTCCTGAGGAGCTGAGCTGCAAAGTCTCTGCCTCTGGAAATGCAGGGCAGAGAATGGGTGGGAGAGGAATGGATTTAGGTGTTTAACTCAAAAGAGGAGAAACCTATGGAAATGTAACACCTCTGAGTGGCAACAAATTGAAGAATTCTTCCTTTCCTTCCTGTTTTACTCCATTTCCATGCAGTTAAATGTGGGGAAGAGGTTATTTCCCAGAAATTAACCTTCCGTCAGACCCTTGAGTTTCTGGGGAGAGACTCAGTTGTTTCCAAAGGGTCGTTCCTTCGTGGATCTTCCTCAACGCACCCTTTGTACGGCCACATTTGCTCCCTGGAGGTGCCCGTGTTTCTGCAGTGACTGCACGGGGAGCTTTGGCACCAAAATTCGGCTGGACAAGTTAGACCAGGGAAAAGAATTACCAATTCTGCTGGAAATACATGAACTCAGCTCCAAATGGGGGTTAAATCCAAGGGTAGAGCCACTGGCCAGCCATGCTTGGCTACTCAGAGTGGAACTGCTGCCAAAGCAAAGCAGGTCCCATTTCTCAGTTTGCTCTGAAAATAAACCAATAGTTGCCTCAGAACACCCCTAATTAAGCTCAGCATTAAATTTTCAAGCCTTAGGAAGGGGGAGAAACAGTGCATTTGTTATTCAGCTTCCAAGACCCCACAAGCAGAGAGGTGGTGTAGGAGAAACTTCTGTTGGGAGAGCACCCCATTCCCAGGGTTTGTGATTCCCAAGCAGTATCTGTCACTTTAGGAGTAGTTTCTTGTGCTATCTTCAGGTATCGTAATTGATGAGAATCTGGACTAAAACTCCAAGAGGGAGCAGACCGAGCTTGTCTTTAAGATCCCAGCTGGTTTCCATCAGCAGGGAGCAGTTTATGCATTTTGGGTTGAACAGAGAGACACAGGAAAAACAAGTAAAGCTGCAGAAATCGGTTCGGTTTCAGAACAAAGCTGTGCTTTAATGAAGAAACTAATTCAAAGCTGAAAACTGCAAAGGGAGAAGGGTTCCTGTTACAAACTTTCTCGTTGAGGATCATCTGTACTCTTCAGACCACTTCCTCATGAGGAACAGTAGACTATCGGAAATAAGGCACCAGCTTTCATGGGATTTTCGGCGCTGGATCAGTTCCCCGATGGAAGTTGTGCTCTCCTCAAACCCTTTCTGGGGGCTCCTTTGGTGATTGCAAGATAAAGGTGGTAAACTCAGTCCCACACAACTGGATCCAATTCTGCTGCCTGGGGCACACAGGAAGCCAGAGAAGAAGACCAAAAGTTTCTGGATGATCTTTGAAGAAACCTTCTTGGTCTTCAAAGGATACCCAGGATTGTGTCCTGCCCCAGTCAGGAAACAATGAGTTTACTGGAGAAATGCATCTCATGTGATCCTGAGGCTCAAAACAGCTCAAGAAACAGGAAACAGCTGAGAATTTTGCACAGAGACCTGGATCCATCCAGAGTGGGACTTCCCAGATCAAGTCACCAGAGGAGAAATATCAGCATCTGAAAATAGAAGTCTGAGAACTTCTTCCCGTCTCTGGAGCAAAGAAATCTCAAAGAGCACCTTTATAGCCAACTGGTGAGACTCAGACTGGATTAAGATGATAATTTGGGTAAAAAATTGTTTGGAACACTTTGGGTTAAAGGATCTTACACAGTACAACTGATGGCTGGGTAGCTGCAGCATCCCCTGGGCTTATCTTGAGGGCAGGGCTATTCAAGGTTTCCATTAAGATTGGATCATGGAGTGGAGTGCATGGGATGGAGTGCCTGGATAAATGTACCCTGGGAAGGGCAGGGCTGTTCTTCAGGTGAACCTCATGACCCTCAGCACAGGCACAATCCATTTTCAGGGCTGAGGATGCTGTGGTTCCATGGAGCAAAACAGGCAGGAGGCTCAGCAGGAAAGGACCTGGAGGCACCATGGGAACACACTTAGCATGGTGGGAAAATAGGCCAGGAGCATGTTGTGGTGGAGATGGTGGCCAAAAACACCTTGGGCTGTGGTGAACAGGAGAGTGAATATTCTCCTTTATTGCTGCTGTGTGAGACCACATCTGGAAACTGTGTCCAGCTTGGAGTCCCCGAAGAAAGACATGTATGGAAGAGTGGTGTTTTCCTCTTGGGAAGAGGGAAGGGAGAGCGGTGATATCACTGTCTTCAAGTCCAGTGGAAAGACAGTCCCTGAATTACCTTGGAGGGGCCTGGAGTTTGGCTAAAAAGTAGCAGAAAATAGTTCCAATGCAGGAAACACTGATAGGAAATTAGGAAAAATATTTTAAGTCTAAGAGTGCTCAGACACTGGAACAGGAGCCCAGTGGGACTGTGGGATCCTCATTCTAAAGATCAGAGAATTGTGGAGTCACGGAAACATAGAATGGGTCGGGTTGGAAAGGACCTTAAAGCCTATCCAGTCCCACCCCCTGCCATGGGCAGGGACACATTCCACTAGCCCAGGATTCTCCAAGCGCTGTCCAACCTGGCCTTGGACACTTCCAGGGATCCAGGGGCAGCCACAGCTTCTCTGGGAATTCCATCCCAGCCCCTCCCCACCCTCACAGGGAAGAACTCCTTCCCAATATCCCATTTCACCCTGCCCTCTGGCAGTGGGAAGCCATACCCCCTTGTCCTGTCTCTACACACCCTTTTGAAAAGTCCCTCTCCAGCTCTCCTGGAGCCCCTTTAGGCCCTGGAAGTTGCTCTAAGATATTCAAAGCTCAACTGTACAAGAGCAAACTGCTCCAATTGACAAATCTGTTCAACCTCCAGAATCTCATGTTTTGATGATTCTCATCTTGCAAGCACCAAGCAGAGAACAAATGTTAGAAGGAACAAAAGAAGGGGTTTCTGTCTGGAGGCAGGAACAGGCTGTTTATCAGTCAGGTTGGGTCTCCTGCCCTTCAGGAACTCCACAAATATGCCATTCAGAGTAGATCTGTTCAGAGAAATCTGCAGAGAAGAAGATGGACCTGACACACCAAGGTGAGGCCGGGGATGACTTATTGTCATGGATTGGCAGATGCAAACCGGGGCAGCAGTGCTTCTTCAAGGCAGTGCATTGTAACTGAAAACACTTTTGGATGAAAAAAAGCTGTTCATCCTACAGAAGAGTGAGACTAAATAAGAAATTGTACTTTTCTGGAAAGAAAACACCTTCAGAAGGCCCTGCTGAAAACTCCCACTGCTCTCTGAATTTCACCTCCTGAAGATGCAGCAAATCCCAGAGTCCAACAAATGGCATTTTTCCCCTTGTTCTCAGCTGGCTGAAGGGAGGTGGAAGAGGTTTTTGTGCTGCTCCCCATAGCAGGGCAGGATGTGTGCTGGAAGGATGTAAAGCCCCCTATCCTGCTGCCCAGTATCCCCCAGGGATAATGATGAAGGAGCTGAACTAAATGCTAAACTGTCTCTCCCTGAGGCTTGGCCTTTCTTTTATCCTCAAGCCCAGCAGGTTGCACCCATGGAGTGGGCCAGGCCCTGATGTCCTACTTCAGCAGGTCTGGAAAAGGGCTGCAGGAATTCCTGGGGCTCTGTCCTTTCCCCTCAAATCCCCCCTCTCCTCTCCTTGTGTCCCCAGTCCCACTGGGGGCCAGGACTGGGATTTGTGCCCTGTACTGTGCTCTCAGAGCATTTTCTGTGCACACAGGGCTGTGCTGTCTGAAAAAGAGCATTTTCATGTGGGCTGGACTGGGAAGCAGCTGGAGACTTGTGGTAGAACCTGCAGCAGTCACTCCTTGCAGGGTGGATGTTCAGACCCACAGTGTGATGCCCCAAGGAGGAGCACACTGGGAAGTCAAATCCCTTTGGGATTTGTGTTCTTCAACATGCTCACTGTCATTCAGTCTGAACATGGAATACTCCAGCCGTGGAGCTGGGCCATCTGCACAAGACACTTCTCCACTCTGCTTCCACGGCTCTCCCAAGGTGTATTTCTCTGAGACTGAACAAGGAATGTTTCTCCAGGGTTCTTTGCTCGAGCACACCCTCCCAGAGTCACAGTAGAGCAGCCTCTCAGCTCCATGCTGCCTGCAATATCTGGGGTCCAAGGGCTTGCCAAGCCCAGATCACAGAACGAAAGAGAATATCTGCGGTCCCAGGAGCCAGAACTTCACTGACCTGGGGGTTTGTCCCTGCCAGGGGAGGTGGACTTCATGCCCCTGAGCTCATTGACCTGAGGTCTCATTGACCTGAGGTCTCATCCCTCTTTCTGCCTGGGAGGTGTGGCTTTAACAAATATTCTGACAGAAAGGGAAGAGGGCCATGAAGTTGTTGAGAGGACTGGAGCATCTCCCCTGTGCCTGGGGGAGCTGGGGCTGTTCAGCCTGGAGAAGAGAAGGTGGTTTGGAGACCTCACAGCAACTTCGAGGATCTGAAGGGGCTACTGGGAAGGTGGAGAGTTCATCAGGAACTGGAGTGACAGGACAAGGGGGAGTGGGTTCACACTGAGAGAAGGGAAATTTAAGTGAGATATATGGAAAAAATTCTTGGCTGTGATGGTGTGTAGGCCCTGGCAGAGGTTGCCCAGAGAAGCTGTGGCTGCCCCATCCCCGCAAGTGACCAAGGCCAGGTTGGACAGGGCTTGGAGCAAGCTGGGCTAGTGGAAGGTGTTCCTGCCCATGGCAGGGGTTGGGACTAGGTAAGCTTTAAGGTCCCTTCCAACCCAACCCATTCCATGATCCACTGATGTGTTCCCAGTGTCACCATGGCTGTGTTGGTTCACTGTCTCTAGCTGTGCTCAGTGGTGCTGGAGCTGAGACCATGCAGAGAACAGGACATTCCCACCTCCAGGAAATCAGTGAATATCCCTGCTTGTTCCTGGGATGTCAACCTTCAACATTAGCACGGGGAAGTTTGCACAGACCTGCACTTCACAGGGAGAAAATGGCATCGACATGCTCCCTGCAGGTGTGGAACAGGCATCTCCCACCTCTCTGGCACCATTTGAGAGATACCAGAGTGCCAGGGCCCAGCAATTGGCTTGTGGAAGAGAGGATGAAGAAGCTTGGGATGAAGGGATTGTTATTCCCTTCTCTGTGTCACCTTTCACTCAACCAAATTCTTCCCAATCCCTCCTGTGCCCTTGAGGCTGAGGAGAATCTCCTCACACCTGCACGGTGGGACAGCAGCAGTGGAGTGGCTGGAGTGCACTTTCCTTTCTTTGATGTCCCAAGGGGGGATCAACTGCTCCCTGCTACTCTCCAGTCTGGATCTCTGCCCCCACGGTTTGGGGGCGCACCAGCTCCTGTTTCCTTATCCATGTGTGGAGCCATTTCTGACGGCTGAAGGGATG
>JAWWLV010000338.1:0-15131 GCA_035041135.1 Platyrinchus mystaceus | reverse complement strand
CCAGGGATCCAGAGGCAGCCACAGCTTCTCTGGGCAACCTGTGCCAGGGCCTCCCCACCCTCCCAGGGAAGGATTTCCTTCCCAGTATCCCATCTCACCCTGCCCTCTGGCAGAGCAGCCCCATCCAGGTCTCCTGGCTCCACATGCAGTGCTCCCGTTCTCCGGGAACCTCAGATCACTTCAGAGACACCCAGTAGAACCTTGAGCCAGGAGTGGGCACTGAAAATAAATATCTGCTTAAAACCAGTTGGGAATTTAACCCCAGGTTAAAATCCAGTTAAACCCCCGTTCCCAGGAGTTGTTTAGTGCCTGGTTTTTGAAAAGGAAAAGCAACAAGAAAACATTTTAACAGGGAAATGACACGGCTCGGGCCAAGCTCGTGCTTCTGTTTTGGAAGCAGAATCCTGGTGCCATTAGGGATGTTTACACACTGGGATATTCAGGAGTGCTGCCATTCCCCACGTCCTTCCTCACTCCATTAATTCCTCCCTTTCTGTGTCACAGGGTTGGCACCACGTCCCGTCACTGTGAGCACTGGGGTTAATGAGCACAGTCTTCACTAATAATCTTCTAATCAACTATTGACTCATCATCTCACACACATCCAGAAAGTCTTGGTGACAAGCCCACCGAAACCCTGCTGTCCTGCAGGGCACCAAACCATTCCACTGCATGGATAAAGGGCTTGGAAAACAGCAGAAAGGCTCCTTTTGTCCCCACATCCAGGTCTGGATGCCAAACTTCCCCAGGGAAATGCATTTTTAGGAGGAAGCAGCAGGTTTGGAGCTGTTCTGTGGGGCAGCATCAGGAAGGGTCTGGCTTTGGCATCTGCTGTGGTCCCAGATTGCTTTGGGTGTGATTTGGTGATAATGAATCCCCATTCCCAGTGCTTCAAACTGGGGCTGGATTTGGGATACACACCTAGGGGGAATTTCTATCCAGCTGATCAGAGCCATAAATATGGAGTTTGTGTCAGCTTTATCCCTTTGTGTTGGCATCTAGAGGAGAGAAAATGCCTGATCCAGCATTTATGTGCTAGAAAAACCCCAAAGGCAGCACTATTGGATGTCAGGAGAGCCTTGGTGTCCAAGGCTGTCATTTTGATGTCTTCTGCCTTTCCTTTCCAAGTGGGAAGGAGTGAGTGTGCCCTGGAAAGCTGGGAGGTGCTGGAAAAATGCTGTAAAACCACCCTTCTCTTATCACCCTCCTGGAGACCTTTTTAAAAAGCAGTTTCTGAGAATTTTGTTAATTATGTTTGGGGGTTTCTTTGGGGGGTGTGAGGGGTGTCTGTGCCCCACCACTGCAGCTCTCAGGGTGCACTGGGGTGTGATGGGGTCCCTGGAAGTGGAAGGAAGCAGCAGGTCCCCTTTTTGCTTCCTACATAGCTTGGAAGTGGTTAATGGAGGAGTTGGGAAAAAGGGAGAAAAATCCAGTCAGGAGTGTGTGTGTGTGTTCACTGCTGAGCCATAAACTCCTGGAAAATAAGGACTTATAAGGCAACACTTGGGAGAATCTCACTGTGAGCCTGGTGGCATTAATGGGGAGTGGGTCTATTTTTAAATAAATTTGCAAGAGGAGAAACCTTCCCTTTTGGGAAAGAAAAGTGTTGTGAACCCGCTGGCTTGAAATGGAGCATCCTCACTCTTGACAGCCCAGCAGCCAGGGATCAAAGCTGCTGGTTTTCCTTCCTTCCTTCCACATTTTTCCTGGGAAAATAAGGAGTTGGGAAGGAAGTGACAGGTGTGGAGTGAGCGATGACAGGGAGGGTGATGACATGGGGATACAACCCAGCTCCTGCTCCCACTGTAGCTGCTGTCATTGTCCCATCTCTTACCAGTTGCTCCCAGTTGGAGATGTCTAATTTTGCTCCAAAGGGAGATTTGAAGGGGAGGGAGGAGCTGGAGGTTTGTGCCTCAGGATCTGTGTGTCCATCCCTGGAGATTCCAGGGATTCTCGTGTGTTCTGTGGATGAGTTTGTGTTAATTGTACTGCATTGGGCGAGAAGGACCTTGAGTCAATGTCTGGGTTTAAGTGCAGGTGTGATTCCCCCCTGCAGGAATCACCTGTTAATTAATGGGCATTAATTAGCGCTCAGCACCAAAAGCTCTGCTTGGAGACAGGGTGAGGATCAGAGTGCTGGCTGCTGGGATTTACAGGACATCATTTGGGTCCTGCTTCGTTCCAGAAGTCATCCTGCAGAGGGGGAAAAGCAGGCTGGGATCACAGAATTCCAAAATACCTAAAATGGCTTTTTGAGTTCAGCTTCTGCAACTGCCCTGCCAGGGGCTCAAAGTGTCTCCTGCTGGGGGGTTGTGCAGAGCTCTCCTGCCGTGGTGTGAGCTGTGCAGAGGAGGGAGCCTTGTGGGAAGGGAAAGCCACGTCCCCAGCACAATTTTTGGGCACTGTGACATTCTGATACAGCCACCCCCATAGTGGCAAAGCTCACTGGGAGCTGCCTTTGCAGGCAGAGCCACGGTCACAGCACAAGCAGCTGCTGCAGGTCCAACCTCAGGGGACAGGGAGGTGTCAACCAGCAGCAAAACCTGTGCTGGGAGGGACTTTCTTGGCTGTAATTCCCAGCTTTTCCTAAGCAGCGGGTTGTATTCCTCCAGGGAAGCATCTCTGCTGCCCCACCCTGCTCTCCACAGGGAAGGGCTCTTCCCTAAGCCTGCCAAGCACCCCAGGCTCGGGCAGCTCAGGGAACCACCGGCCCCCAAAAGCTGCCGTGGGGCTGCAAAGCCAAAGTGCTCCCCTGGCAGAGCTGGGCTGGCTGAGGGCAGCACCCTCTGGAACGGGAGCAGTACCAGGATCTGCTGGGATCCTGGTCCAGAGAGGCTTTTCTTGTCACTGCTGCCATGTGCCCAGACATCCCACACCCTTGCAGAGCAGGGGCTGGAGACACTGGAGCTCTCCCAGGCACAGAAACCCGACCAGACGTTTAATC
This sequence comes from Platyrinchus mystaceus, assembly GCA_035041135.1. Classification (NCBI taxonomy): domain Eukaryota; kingdom Metazoa; phylum Chordata; class Aves; order Passeriformes; family Tyrannidae; genus Platyrinchus; species Platyrinchus mystaceus. The sequence continues at coordinate 12,187 of JAWWLV010000338.1, read as the reverse complement.
CTTGGCTGCGACGGTGAAAATATCAAGGTCAAATGTGCACTGTCATGGAGGTTCCAGCTCTCCCCACTCCCCCAACCTTCCCTTTCATGTGAGATCCATATGTCAGCATGGCTCCTGTCCAGCTGAGGGGGCTCAGCTGGTGTTTCTGTCCCCACTGCACGTGTGACAGCCTCTCTCCTCCATCCTCCCGCCGGGAATCGCCGTTCCCTGCGTGTCCCCAGAGGGCCGTGCTTGGAGGGGCATGAGCAGCCCCAGCCAGCACAGTCAGGGCACTCAGCTCCCCTTTTGGGTGGCCAGGAAGGTCTTGTAGAGGATTTCTGCTTGCTGGGGTCTGCAGCTGCATCCCAGCAGGGCCAGAAAACACGGAGCGATCCCAAAGCGGCTGCAGAGCCCGTGCCAAGCGGGAATGCTGAGCAGGGAAGGGCTGGGCTGTGTCTGCAGAGCTCTGCTCCCCCGAGGAGGGGTGAGAGCCCCCCTGTCCCTGGCTGTGTGTGTGATCCTGGCCCTTGTGTGTGATTCCAGCCCTGCCTTTGCAGGGGAAGGTATCCCATGCAGGGACAGCTGCGCCATGGGAGCTTCGGCACGTCCCGACAGGAGGAATGTGTCCTGCTCCTCCTCCTGGGAATGCCAGGCGGGCTGTCCCTCCTGCTCCCTCCCCACTGGGATCCCCACAGCCCCCTCCCCGAGCGTGGGAGTTGGGGGCAGGTGGGTCTGGCAGCAGCAACCCGAGACCCCCTCACTGTGCAGAGGGAGAGGTCACGGAGCGGGGTGGGAATTCTGGGTGGGAGGCAGCAAAGGCAGGTTGGATGTCAGCAGTGTGTGGGTTTGGAGTCACTGAGGTCCTGCCAAACCCTGCTGGGGCTTCCCCAAGGCCCTTTTGTGGGGCCAGTGGCCACCTATGGAGCTGGGAAAGCCATTGTGTGTGTGTGTGTGTGTGTGTTCAGATGCTGCTCCTGGCCTGCCACAGGGTCTGTCTGAGGCTGGAAGTGAAGCTTTTCCACAAAGTGATATGGAGGGTGGGGAGGCCCTGGCACAGGTTGCCCAGAGAAGCTGTGGCTGCCCCTGGATCCCTGGAAGTGTCCAAGGCCAGGTTGGACAGGGCTTGGAGAAACCTGGGCTAGTGGAAGGTGTCCCTGCCCATGGCAGGGGGTGGAATGAGATGATGTTTAAGGTCCTTCCAACCCAAACCACTGTACCATTCTGTGATTTTTACCAAGCTACACTGAGCTCTTTTGCTGCTGCAATGCCTCAGGGCCTCTGCTCTGTCCCCCTTGGAGCCAGGACACCACCACAACTGAGCATTGCACTCACCCTCAACTTTGCCTGCTTTTTATGCTTTTCCAGCAGCTGGAGCAGCAGCTCATCCGTTGATCAGCTCCTTTAGCAGCCCAGGTACATTAACCACACTGTGCTGATGCCTAATTATTCTCCATCAGGTAGTGAACTTCCTGGCTGGCTGAATTAGGAGTAATTACAGGTATCATGGTGTAATTGCTGCTGTTTGCAGGGTGGGTAATTGCCACATCCCGGGAAGCAGCTCTTCCATGTGTACACACACACTCCAGGGTCAAGGAGCTGCTGTTCTGCTTCACCTCCTGCTCTGTGGAGCTGCTGGTTCAGGTGCTGTCCCTCTGTCGGGATCGGCTCATCCCAACGGTGGAAATACCAGCTTTTCCCAAGAGTTTCCTCCCTCTTGTGTCTTCTGCCTCCTTTGGGCTGGCTCTGGTGGGAGTGGCTGGGCTGGGGAGCTCTGTACTGTTTCCCTGCCCCCACGAGCATCTCCACCTCTGCCCACCCGCAGGACAGCCGGGAATCCGTGCTGGAACGGCACAGTCCTTGCTTTAACCTCAGCCCGGAATGTCTCCCTGATATCCACACTCTGCAACACACTCACTCTGTGTTTATGTATTCATACACATTTTGTGCTGCACTGGAAGAGCATTTTAGGGCTGAGGGGTTTCTCCCAGCAGCCAAGAAAACTGCAATCCAAACTCCCTCTGGATTCCTGTTTTGCCGCGTGTTGCTCCGTCCCTTCTCCCCGTGTCCGGACCCGCTCCCTGCTGCCAGCCAGGATGTCTGTCCCACAGGGAATGATGCTGAGTCTGTTGTTGCAATTTGCTACCTGCTATAATTATCCTACCTGAGTTTTCCATGGCTTGGAGCCAAAGGTTTGCTGCTGAGCTTGGCTGGGAGCCTCGTGTTGGTGGGACAGGAATGACGTGAGCTCAGGTCACGAGTGCTGCTGCAGAGGAGCTGTGGCTGCAGCTCAGGGACAGCTGTGCAGGTGAGGGACAACATCTGGCCTGGCTAAACACGGCAGACAATCCCCTTGGGATCAGCCAACCTGTGAAATACCTGGTTCTGCTGGGAGAATGCTCTTTATGGAGCATTTGCCATCCCTGGAGGTGTTCAAGGAATGAACAGCCCTCTGGTCTGGTTGACAACGTGGTGATGGGTCACAGATTGGACTCGATGATATTGGAGGTCTTTTCCAACCTAAATGACTGTGATTCCTTGGAGAGGGAATCCGTGCTGGGGTTATTTTTGTGCCTGTGTGCCCTGGGCTTTGCAGCAATCCCAGTTCCCTTTTCCTGGACCGCTGGCGATATCCAGTAGCCAGCAGCCTTTAATCACCAGGAAATATTTCCTATAGATCCTTCAGAATATCTCCTTCAGCCTGAAATTCAAATAAACATTGCCATGTTTGGAAATCTCCCTGGTGTGCCCCCCCCTTTCCTCTCTGCATGAACTTTTGCTGAAGGGTGACTCATCAGAATCCCTTCCCTGACAACAGAAATACCCGGCCGAGCCACCAGCGGGATCAGAAGGGCTTTGGATCCAGCACAAGCCAATCCACTCACATGCTCGTGGCCATCAGAAGGATTTTCCCCATTTTTTCCTCTTTTTCCCCCCATTTTTTCCTCTTTTTACCCCCATTTTTCCCCATTTTTACCCCCATTTTCTCATTTGGTTGTGCACTTCGAGCTCCTTCACCAGCAGCAGGAGTGATGTCCCGGGATGGATGTGCCAAGTGGATGGGATGTGATCCCAGGTGCTTCCCGACCTGGAGGCATCTCTTCCTCCTTAAACACAGCCCAGGCTGTTTTCACCCCTCCTCCCTGCCCTCTGTGTAGAGGATTTAAATGCAAATATTAACTTCTGGCTTTAATCCTCCTGAGCAGTGGGTTGGGGAGGTGGATGAGCATAACAATTAGTGCTGGTCACCCGAGCTCTCTAATTAATGCTCTGCAAAATTACACTTTGGTGAGGGATAACTTTAAAGGTACAATTAGAGAGGTGTAACAATCAGCCAGGCTGGTGTGGATGTGAGAATTCCCAATTTACAGCTGCCAAAAGCTGGCTTTGGCAATGGATGGGAACAAATGTGGGAACTCCAGTGGATCTGAGGGGACACATTCAAATCCATCCCCAAACCCATTATTTGTTTGCCCCAAAAATAGGAGAAATGGAAGTGATGATGAACCAGCAGTGATGAAAGTGTGGGGATAGATTTAGATGGGATTTTGGGAAGAAATTCTTCCCTGTGAGTGTGGTGGGATAGATTTAGCAGAGGACCTGTGGCTGCCCTATCCCTGGAAGTGTCCAAGGCCAGCTTGGACAGGGCTTGGAGCAACCTGGGATAGTGGAAGGAGTCCCTGCCCATGTCAGGGGGTGGAATGAGATGGGATTTTTAAGTTCCCTTCCAAACCATTCCACGGTTTTATGTCAAGCATTAAAAAAATCCAGCTTTTTGGGCTTCAGGGCTCATTCCCAGGGAGGTGCTGTTGGTTTAGTTAAACACTGGCAGAAGTATTTTGGGGTGAAACCTATCCCAGATGGCAGGGGGACTTCCCAAGAACTATTTACTTCTTGTTAAAAGCCAGTAAAAATTACCCAAAAGCCCAAAGTAAGACCAGAATAATGTTACACACATGGGACACAGTCAATTTTTATCCCAGTTAAATCATTCCCCTCCTCTCCTTTGCCTCCATCTCCATTCCTGGCTCATTTTTTAAGGAGGTTTCCTTAGAAAACTGACAAGTTCAAGCTCAAACCCTCCTTTTCAGGCTTTGCCCAGCCAGCAGCAGCCCCCAGGGATGGAGAATCCTGACCTGCCCTTGGCTGCTCTTTGTTTTCCAGCCCCTTCCCGTTGATTCCCCCATGAAGTGCCTGTGCCTTGTTCCTTGTCGTGACCCACTGTGCTTCCAGGACATTTAGAAAATCAAATGTCTCCTGATTTTCTTTTGGGATGTGAAAAACTAACAACCCCCCGCCCCACATAAGCATATTGAGAGTCCTGGCCCAGAGAGTGGATTTAATATTTGTCCAGTCACTGGAAAACACCCAGAAAGGAGGAAAAAGTGTAAAGGGGAAGAAAAAAAATTGAAAAAAAACTAGTGCTGCCTTTACCATAGCTTATATTTCTTAGTTTATTTTGTAAAATACGATATCCAAATGTTCTAGCTGCCAACTTTTTCTCTTTGATGGCCTCATAAATCTCTTAAATTAAAATTTTCCCCTAAAATACAATTCAAAATCTATTGATTTCCTAGAGAGGATGAAGCTAAAGGTGTATTTGTGTGTAGGGCTGAAGACTGGACTTGCAAACGTGTGGGAAAAGGCCTTTAAATGAAATAGTTTGGGATTCATCCTTCCTGCTCCTTGAGAATTCCCTGCCTGGTGGTAAAACCGAGCTCTCCAGGGGGGAAAACGAGAACATTGCCTGGGAAATTGTTGCTTCAAATAGAGGCAATTCCAGAGATCTACAGAAAAGAAAGAGGAGGAAACGCTGCTTTGCATTTCCAATGTGGAATGGCACAAGTCCTTTTATCAAAATTCACATTTGGATTTCGGTTTGTGAGGTTAAATTTAACTTTTTTTTTTTTTGGGAGGGGGGAAGAACCTTTCCCACAAGATCTGCAAAATGCTGGATAAGATCATGGCTTGTAACTGGTGCCTGTTTTTGGGTTTGTCTGGGTTTTGGGGTGTATTTTCTCCCTGTCCCCCATCCCCAGGCATTCCCTAATTTCCTACCTGGCTCCTTGCAATTATTTTAAGGATACCTCCCCTGGCAAAAACTGCCAAACTGGTTGCTTTAGTTCCATCCTTAATTTCTCTGGGCTGGTTTCAGCCAGGCATTTGGCTGCCAGGGTGATCCAGGGCTGGAAAGGGAACAAGAATTCCCATCTCCTGAGGAGAGTCAGGCGGGAGGAAGGGAGGGAATCCTTGGAGCTCCCATGTCCCTGTTTGCACCTCATCCTGGATCCACCACAAAGACAGGCTCCTTCCTCTGCCCACAGCCAGTTTTCCATCTAAATAAATAAATTAATTAATGAATTAATAGTAATGATGATGATGATGATGATGATGGCAGGAATAGCAAACCCAGGCACCAACATCGGGATCCCAATTCCTGATTTCCATGACCTTTCCCTTGATCTGAAAAAAAAAAAAAAAAAAAAAAAAAAAAAAATAAAAAAAAGGAAAAATGCACTGATATTTCTCTTTTAGGTCTTTTCTCCCACCTTTCCACTTATTTCCTCATCATTTAAGGAATATATCCATATATATATATGCATTCACTCACGTGATGGGTGTCAGCCTCCCCCCAGCCCTGAACTAGGGCAGACCTCTCTTGTGCTCCGAGCTCGGAATGCCATGCCTTTTTTCCCAGTGGATTTGGCATTCCTCATGGAGCCAGTGGGATGTTTTAGGCAGGGAGCCACAAATAACACGAGGAGCAAAGCCAGGGCCGTGGCTGTTTTTGAGCTTTGCTTGTAGCTCGTTGTCACGGAGCGGGATAACGGCAGTTTTGGGATCGCCGGGAACGGGGTGACATTTCAGATCTTCGTTGAATTTTTCCAGTTAATTCAATTTCTCCAATTAATTGAATTTTTTCCAATTGCTCCAGCTATTGCCCTTCACCTGGTGCTGCCAGGTTGAGTGCAAGTTTACACCTCCCTTCCAGAGTGATTATAAACCAGCTTCCCTGAGAAACCTCTTGGGAAGGGATTTAATTGGGCTCTAAACAATAAAATGGGAACTTCATAGATTGTCATGCATATGTGACTTCCTTTTTTTTTTTTTTTTTTTTTTTGCATTTATACCTTGTCAGCAGCTTGTAACTATGGTAACAACAGCAAGATGAAACAGAAACTTGATTAAATCAATACATCAGACAAGGACTTACCAGAGACTCTTCACCCCCCAAAAAGAAGAACTGCTGAAAAGCAAGATTGGAGGGTGGGATTTTTTTCCCCTGTTGAAAAATCATCTGGGATCACTGCATTTATTTTTTCAACTCTTGCTTTTTCATTTTTTTTCTCCCCCTTTTCTAACAAATTGGGCCTGTCACTTGGATTGCAGTGTTTTGCATAGTTGCAAAGTCACGAGGCAGAGGAGAAAAATGAATACAAGTTGTTGGTTTGGTTTTTTTTTTTTAAGTTGGGAAACAGGCTGATGGTCCCCAAAGCAATTTAAACAGAGTGGTTTGGCAAAGCTCTCTGCCTGGGTGAGGGAGCTCTTAGACCTGCTCCTTCTTTTTGAGGGAATTTTCTTGTTGGGAAGTGGCTGGGATGCCACATCCACCCGTCGCGCTGTATTTCCACAGTGTGGCTGCACGAGGGGTCGCAAAGTGCTTTGGAAATTGTTTGGCCCCGTAATAAATTATATTAATTCCAAGGTGGAGGCTGTGCAGCCCCACTGCTCCAGCCTGCACTGGGTAGGTTGTGTCCTTCCAGCTCCCGGGATGCTCCGGGAATGTTGTTCCAGCTTCGGGCCGTGACTGAGCCCTGGAGGTGGGAATTGTGTTCAGCATCTACTTCTCATCCCCATGGCAGGAGTAAAGAATTCCTGTCAGCTTCAACCTCCCTTTGAATTTGTACAAGCCCCCTTTTAGCCAGGCTTGAGTTTTCCAGGTGGAGAAACACCAGGAGAGCCAGCAGGGATGTGCATGGCAAGGCTGGGAGCCCGGCACGGTGTTCCATAAGTGTTGGGAAGAGAGGGATAAATCCAGCCAGGAAATATCCCTCCATGCTTAGGCTGTGTGCTGGTGCACAGGGAATGCAGGATGTGACCCACAGGACTAGTGAAAAAAAGGGCTTCAGAGTTTGTGAACCCTTAAAATAAATCCATGGAGTTCATAGAATCCTGGAGTGGTTTGGGTTGGGAGGGAACTTAAAGCTCATCCCATTCCAAGGGCAGGGAGACCTTCCAGTAGACCAGGTTGCTCCAAGTCCCATCCAGCCTGGGGGTTTTTTTGGGGTGTTTTTTTTTTTCCCCTGCATTGTGCAAACTGATTTTTCCTTGGTTTAATTAGTTTCATGGAGAAACTTCAGCTGACAGTGGTATGCAACTGCAAGGAGCCTTAGAAACCTGAGTAACAAAGAATCTGGGATGAATGTAATTCCTGCTCTGCTTCTACCAGGAGACTAAATAAGACATGCCAAGCACCAGACTTGTCCCTGGCCCGGAGCAGACAGGGCTGGGGCCCCAAATTGAAAGCACATCCTTAAATCATGTTAGTGGGCCTGGGATGTGGTTCCTCCTTCAGGCTCCTTTGTCAGCCATGGATTGCAAGATATTATAGAATCACAGTCATAATATGGTTTGGGTTGGAAGGACCTTAAAGCTCATCTAATCCCAACCTTGATGTAGGAAGGGACACCTTCCACCAGCCCAGATTGCTCCAAACCCTGTCCAACCTGGCCTTGGACACTTCCAGGGATCCAGGGGCAGCCACAGCTTCTCTGGGCAACCTGTGCCAGGGCCTCCCCACCTTCACAGGGAAGAATTCCTTTCTAATATCCCATCTAAACCTGTTTTAGTTTATTTCCCCTTGTCCTATCCCTCCAGACCCTGGTAAGAAGCCTCGTTACGGTTCCAGAGTCGTGATTTTGGAATGATCTTCCTGGGGTATCCGTTACCAAAGCAGCCTCAGCTGATGTGATCTCCTTGTCAAGGGCTGCCAGGAGGTCACATCTCTTATCTTTTAGACATTTCTATTCTTGTAAAACACAGATTTCAAAGACTCAGGAGCTGAGTTTGGGCAGTTTCTTTAAATAACCCTCATGATAAAGTGTTATCAGAGAAAGGGCCATCTGTTCCCTTGCACTGTCAGAGGAGTGGAGTGGAACCTCTCCCCGCATCCCTTCCTCCCTCCAGCCTTCCCCAAGTGTCCAGCTCAGGCTCCACCACCTGTCATACCCCTTTCAAACCTCTCCCAAACCTCTTTTCCCAGCTATTTGTGTGCCCAAAGTCCAGGTCTCCTTGGAGGAAAGGTCACTCTCTGCACCTGGCTGATGTGCCGGGAGCTTCATCCCTTGGAATTCCTCCCTCGTTCCACTTGGCTCACGTGTGTGTGGTTGGCCTGGACCAGAGGGACCAGTTAACCTTAATCAAGGAAGGCAAATGAAAGGCTGGGAAATAATCTCGTTGAAGTGTTTAGATTTAAAGATCTGACATTAGAGAGAGTAAATGTCAAACTGAGTTTAAACAACAGAATAACACTTGAAGGGCCAAATTTCTCTCCGGTGGATATGGCTGCAAAGCCATTTCCTTCCTGCAAGGAATTTGGCTGGATTTCTGGGCAAGTCCTGTTTGGAATTGGGGGGCTGCTGAGGTTCATGGCAGCCCTGCACTGACCAACCCATGGCTCCATCCTCCTGGCTCAGGGGGTCCCTGCAGCCCACCTTTTTTTTGGATACCTCTTGTATTTTCCCAGCTCTTTCCACCACACGTTGCTTTCTGTGCTGACTGAGTCCCTCTCCAGGGCATTTTCCACGGACCCCACCAGGCAGGATCCCCCCCAGGCAACCCCAGGGTTCTGTTTCCCCCAGGAAATGAGGATGAGCAGGAAGGAGCTGCAGATGGAAACACCAGTTTTTGCGTTGATCTCTTGTCCAAAGCAGCAAGGGACAGGACAAGAGGAAACGGCCTCAAGTTGCATCAGGGGAGATTTAGGTTGGATATTAGGGAAAATTTCATCATGGAAAGGGTTGTCAAGCATTGGAACAGGCTTCCCAGGGTGGTGGAGGAGTCCCCATCCCTGGAGGGGTTTAAAAACCGTGTGGATGTGGCACTTGGGGACATGGGTTAGTGGTGACCTTGGCAGTGCTGGGGGAACAGTTGGACTCAATGATCTTGGAGGGATTTTCCAACCTAAATAATTTATAACCCCGTGATTTTCAATCTGTTCTGTTTCTCCTGAAGGGCTTTTTTCTCCCATAAAGGTTTCTGTGCTCAGGAAACAACGTTTAATCATCCCTTGATGGAACAGAAAAGCAGGGAAGGTTCTCACACGGGGGTTTCCCTCAGAAGCTGCTCAAAATTGATCAAACGCTGAGAAACCTTGTTGGGCTCAGTGGGAGTTTGGTCTTTAGTTGGAAACTTATTTATGAGGTCCTATAATGAAGACAGATGATGTTTATGGCACCTGGAATAGAAAACAGAGCTTGTAATTGAGAGTGCAGGAAGGTGGTGGTTGGATTAAGTACAAGCCCCAAGAAAGCACCTGAAAAAAACACCAGGATTCTGATGCTGCCTTGAGATGTGTGTGCTTGAGATTAATTCCAAATGCTTTCATAGGACCTTGGAATGGTTTGGGTTGGAAGGGACCTTAAAGCTCATCTCATTCCAACCCCCTGCCACGGGCAGGGACACCTTCCATTGGCCCAGGTTGCTCCAAGCCCCGTCCAACCTGGCCTTATTCAACCCAAATAATTCCATGTAGATTTACCCACCAGGACCCTGTGGAAGGCAGAAGGTCCTTGCAGCTCCATGGAGGGTGAGTGGCAGGAGCAGCATGGAAGGAGCATTAATTAAAGAGTAATTGGCATTAAACATCTCTGGAACCGCCTCGCTTGATGAGTTCTAATTACTGTGGAATACAATTGCTGGAGGCTACACACAAAGTGACCCAAAATATGTTGTCACAGGGCAGAGAAATAACACATGGTGGGATGGAGAGCAGGTGAGATAATGTCCAGGGTCATCCTGGGGGGACCAAAGTGGTGGCAGAGAAGGTCTGGAAGGTGCAGACGTGTTGGAAAATCATTATCACTGGTAAAGAGGGGGATTTGTGTGTAGGACACAGGGATGAGCTGACCTGGATGAACTGAAGGTGCAGAAGGTGCTGTGGGATGGGGTGTGACCATCAAATAAACCAACAGACTTGTCTAATAACCCACTCCTGGAATAATTCCTCCATGGAATTATGAAGTTGGAGTAAGGCCAGGTTGCATGGGGTTTGGAGCAACCTGGTCTAGTGGAAGGTGTCCCTGCCAGAGAGAACTAATAACCTTGTCTGAAAGGTGGGGCTGGACGTGGTCCAAACCACAGCTGATTGATTGATGGGCTGCCTGAGCTTTTTGGAGGCAGAAGGTTTGTTTTCCCAAGGGTTATGTTTTGTATTGGGATTCCCTGAAAAATTTAGGGATGGCTCAAATTTAGCCCACCCCTCCCACCCCAATACATGGATTCTCCATGACCTGAAGCAATGGCTGGATGGGCAGCTCTGGCTGATGTTTGGAGCCCTGTGGTGGGTCTGAGCTGCAGGATCTGAGATGGTTTTTAGCACAGAATAAAAAATTCGGTTTGCAGAAAGAGGAGACCACCATAGGCCGGCTTTGGTTATCTTGTTCTGGTTATCTGGTTTTGGTTATCTGGTACTGGGCATCTGATTTTGGTTACCTGGTTCTGGGTACCTGGTTCTGGTTACCTGGTTCTGGTTATCCCACTGGTGGCTTTGCAGCATCCTCACCCCAGCACTTCGTCCCCCGTGGCCACTTTCAGAGTCGTCATCACTGAATAACAACACAGGGCTCCACATGAGTCAGGCCAGCAACATCCATGAAAATTAGGTCCTCCAAGCTCATAAATTGGGCTGAGTCTACCAGTGTGATCCTCCAGGAGCTGCACTCACATCACACACGCCGAATTCCCACTCCCATATCGCCTTCCAGGGCTTCCCCCTGCCCTCCCTCCCTCCTTCCTCCTGGCAATTACTCAGCTGTTTCTCAGCTGTCCCGTGCAGGGTGTTGCTCTCAGGGATGAGAAGGCAGGAGGGCAGGGATGTTACTCCCTTTTTTTATGGCCGGGATGAGGAGCCCCGGAGCTGCTGGAACAGCTGTGGCCTGGGCAGAGCCGAGTGCCGGGCGAGGCAGCTCCAGGGGGTTCTTTATGCTCCCTGGTTTTCCTCGTGGCCGTGGGAGACCCACTGCCAGGCTTGGCCAAACGAGGCTCTTTGGAGTTTTGCAATTAGGGAAGGGCCAGTGAAACAGAGCTGACCCTCCTCAGGCTCCAGTCATGATAAATCCTCACACTCCCAGGGTGGTTTTCACGCAGTGTTCTCCCCGAGGCTGATGGATGAGGACCTGCTTCCCTTCCTCAGCCCTTCCATCTACCAGGAAGGCCATTTGCAGCTGCTGTCAAATTTGGTTTTAACCTGTTTTTCTGGGTTTCAGTGGCTCAGGGCATCCCACTTTCCTCCACCCGTTCTAACAGCCTGTTAGTGTTGCTGTTTAGCAGATCCTGCCCCTGTGGCTCTGACAGCCCGTGTTTGTCTTTTCCTGATGGAGACAAAAAGCTGGATTTCTCTGAGGCAATTCCTTATACTGACTGCCAGCCTTTCCAAACCCTGGAAGTTTTCCTGGGAGTTGCAGCTCTGGGAGGATAAAGCCATGGCATGAGAGGGCTGCTCTGCTGGGCTCTGCCTTGGGAAAATGGCCAAAAAGTGTCACTTGGGCACGTTTTAAAGTTGGTCTTGGTTTGATTTTGAGGCAGTAAAGGCTGATTGACCTCGAGAAGGAAAAGCAGCAGCAATAATTCTTGTCATGTGGCTGGGGTGGGGGGGGGATGTGTAATTAAATACCCATCTTGATCACGTGCTTTTACAGACCTGGCACCTTCTGTGCTTTTGTGTGAGAAACAAAATGTGTGTGTGAGGAGGTGACCCCAACCTAAGGGGAGGATGTTTTTCACAGCTCCAGGTGCCTGTTGGTTGTCACAGGAGCGAGTTGTTATCTCACTGTTACCCCCTGACTTTGAGAGTGACTGGAGCGTTCGGTGCCTTTAACACTCCCACCCTCGGGAGAATTTGGGAAGGAATCCTTCCCTGGGAGGGTGGTGAGGCCCTGGCACAGGTTGCCCAGAGAAGCTGTGGCTGCCCCTGGATCCCTGGAAGTGTCCA
>JAWWLV010000337.1:0-15137 GCA_035041135.1 Platyrinchus mystaceus | reverse complement strand
GGAAGTGTCCAAGGCCAGGTTGGACAGGGCTTGGAGCAACCTGGGCTAGTGGAAGGTGTCCCTGCCCATGGCAGGGACTGGGACTGGATGGGTTTAAGGTCCCTTCCTACCCTTACCGTCCTATGATAAGATTTCCTTGGCCACCAAATCCTATCCAAGAGTTGTACAACGTGTGTGATTTTCTTAGGGTACTATTACATTATTTATTCAATTTGAAGAAAACTGGAGAGTTTGTTTTCTTGGGAGCTGATTCCTTAGTACCAAAAGCTGAAATACTTTCACTCCTCAGGTGTTATGTTTTGAAGAGACTACAATTTTTCAAGGCTCTTGAGAATGCAAAGTGTCTCTCTTCTTGTCTGCTATATTGCTTACATGAGAAAGTACAGAAACAGTTTTAGCTCTCTTGTATACTTGCACAAGTTGGCAATTGAGCAATAGCTTGAAAACAAGCACACTTTCAAATATTTTAAAAGCAGAGTTCACTCTTTTAAAGAAGTTTGAGTCACTGTATAGTTTTCTGTGCTGCAATATCAAAACCTCACGCCTCAGCCCAGTAAGCAGTAAAATAAAGGAAAATGGTGCAAAGTAAAATGGCACACAAGTTCTTGAGTTATGTAAACTATGTCCTTAGCCTGGCCTGTCCCAAACGTTTCTTGAAGAAGTGTGAATAAATTGAATGCAGGTGAAGCACAAGTCATCACACATTCCAGTCTAAGTGCATTCATACAGCATCCCTCAAATTGCCATATCCTAAAAGCTGAAGGACTGAAATATCCTCCAGATGAAAACATGAAGGAAACTCAGAAAAATAAAAAAAATTACTTCAGCATTACTTGGTTCACAAACCCTTTAGCTATCACTGTATTTCTCACTTTTGTAGCAAAACTGGAACTCATGATTAGCCATCAGCTGGTTCTATTCTGCTGACAAAATAGTCATCCTTCTCTTGGCACAGCAGAAGCTCAGAATCTGGAGCATCCCATTTGACATGCACTTGTCTACTCTAAAATTCACTTTTAAAACGTGAAGGCCACTTTTCTATGGAATACAAAAGAACACGGTAGAATATATAGTTTACTGAAAAATACATGGTAACAGTAGAAATTTAATTCAGTTGCAAGATTGAGAATCAAAGATTCTCACAAGAGTGTGGAAATGTGCACCTTGGTTTCTGTGAAAGGGAGAAACAGTAGAAAGAGCAGAAACAACTGTATGCAGAGGATAATTCAACAACTTAGGATAATGAACATGAGATAATGAACTTTTCTTTGTCAGCTGCTCTTTTTACCTGAAATTTTCTGTCTCAGATACCTTTGTACCACAGCACTGAAGATATTATGCTACTGAAACATATTTAGATATTTCAATTTTTTTTAAGCAGTGAAGAGTTATTAATTTCTGAGAACTATTTTTAAAACACAGAGACTGGATGTGTGCCCACAAGCATTATTAAGATGCACATAACTTTGGTCCTTCTCACTGCAATTAAAAGCAGCCAGCCCCACGTTTAGAGCTGTTGTGTCCCTCCTTGCAGTGCTGCCAAATACACTTATTATCTTTCTCAGCATTTTACACAGGTGTTACCACTTATCTGTTCATGGATTTCTTCAGAAAATTATTTCCACTTTTCTGCTTGTAATGAGTTTAATATCATCCATTTTATACAATGGAAATTCTGCCTAAAATTTTTTAGACTAGCAGCAGAAAAAAAAATACAGAGGGTAAGAGATCTGAAAAATCCAAAGAATGAGTTTACTATTGTGTATTGTACTGTGAAACAGTTTGTCTTGTTGCCCATTAAAATCATATGAATTGGACAAACTATTTTTCAGTGAATAACGAAAAAAAGATCTTCTCTTTTTACAAATACAGAATTTACACAGATTCTCCCTTAAAGAGTCTTAAAAGCCTGAATGTCTTCACTCATAACCACAGAGGACAGCCATGAGAGAAGGGACACTTCTTTTGCATTGAAGTTGACTGTGTATTTGCTGGTACCTTTGGGCTAAATCCATGATTAAATCTGTGCAGTAGAGTGCACAATAAATGGCAGTGCAATGTATTTGCTGTTGTCAGGTAATTTTCATTTTCTGTTTAACCAGAGTAAGTTCAGTACCAGCTAAGGAAATTTCATCCTGTAAAACCTGTTCTGTAGTGAGTTCTGTACAGACTGAAGCAGTCTGTCATAGTCTGTGTAAGGATCCCTTATGCCCTGAAATGCTCCTCTGGCTACACCACTATCAATATATGACCATCTGAAGCAGTGCAGCTGCTTTCATTGCCCACTAGTGAGAAAATAGCTGATTTCAGAGAGTCCTAATTTTACAAGACAATTGAGAAAAACCTCTGTTCCAGCCCAGACTTGCTGGATTAATCATAGACTAAGCAATGTTACAGCACAATCTTAAGCATATGTTCTATTCTACTCTTTGATGTAGAACCCAACCAATAATCAGCTGGACATAAAATACACATCGGAGTTCTTCCTAAAGGCAAATCTTGATTTTCCCAGTTAAAAATATCTGGAAACAGCTACACAAAATATAATACCAATCTACCCAATATATTTTGGTATTGTCATGAAGACTGGTGCATCACAGCGACATGTTTATATGATGTTGTGAATTGAAATCATAAAATAATCATTGCTAATGTGCTGTAACTACTCTTAAAACTGTCACATCAATTTTTAAATTTTATCTGTTTCATTAAGTGCTGTACTCCTTTCAGAGACCATTAATGAATGAAAGAAGTTTCTTTACCAATATGCTATTTGAAATCAATAGGGCTAAAAGATAAAGCTGCAAGACAGAACAACATGTTTAGGTCTTTATCAAGATTTGAATGTCTTAGAAAATCAGGAAGACTTTCAAACTTCTGATACATTACAGTTATCTCATCATGCAGTTGCACTGCAGTAATCCTGTGTTCAGATCACTCTAAGGCTAACTGTGCTTTAAGCACTTGATTTCTTAGGACCATTTTTGGGTTTAGAGATTAATTCTGTTTCTTTTACAGAACTGAGAGAGAACAAGAAGTATGCTCTGACATTTGACACCCAGAAATGGTATAAGATTTTTAAAGAGCTGTGTAATAATCCCCTTTCCCATCCTTTACAAAATTGCTGTGCTAAAATATTCCTATTCCTGTTATTTTCAGTCTGAAATAAAATAAAACTACTATATAAAATAGATAAACAAAGTGACACTGTTCCTGCTTACAAAATACTTCTTTTCTCATAGGGATTAAAAAATTAGAGCTTTTTAAAGTAATATAATAGGTTTTGGAACTCCCCAAAGCTTATATATCTACAAGTTCCACAATCGGCCATGACTTTTGCTTGGTTGTAGTTCCTTCTAAGCTCTTCACTTTCATACTTTATATTTAGATTTTAAAAGCACTTTGCAATGGTCTGGGGTGGAGACCCTAATTTTACCTGCCCCTTTGCAGAGCAGCTGTCACAGCTTGTGAGTGGAAATCAAAATAGAGTGTGGAAGAAAGACATATGACATATCATGAGATGGGAACTTAGAGGTAAGAACCCTTAAAGAGGACTTTCTCTTAAAACTAGATATTAGTACTTATTCCAAGTGCATTTGTCTTATTTCACTGATGTTGGTTCTGGTCTAGAAACATGGGCATCACTCCAAGGGTGAACCTCTTTCTCTGCCGTCTGTTGGGACCAGGAGAGATGCCCGAGGGATACCCATTTCCCTCCCCCAGTAAATAAGTAAATAAATAATTCTGACAGCTGGCAGGATAGCTTCCAGGAGAGCATTGAAATAGGAGAACTGCCTCCTCCAAAAGCAGGTGTTGTTTCTATAGCAAACAGGGCACTCGTGCAAAAACGGATGGGTTCCTCTGCAGCAGGAATCCTGAATGATGGTTAGTTCTGAGACAGCCCCATTTTTGCCAACTATGAAAGCTATGGGGGACAGTTTTATTTCAATGTTTAAATTTTAATTTATGTAGTAATATTAATATTTGTCCTATATGCACAGAAATTTTAACTTCCTGTTAAGGACTCAAAGTGCTTTCCATAATCTGCTTCTTCACATTCCATAATCTATGGCTAACTACTAATACTAAATACAAGGCAATGAGAGCGACAGGAAAAGTCAAGAGCTTATATTTTGCAAGAAATCTAGATTTATCACAGATTTAGGCAAAGTAGTTGAAACTAATTAGCTAATTTTATGGGTAATTAACATGGATTTTCTTTTGAGTCTGTATATTTTTACAGAATATCCTATGTTTTGGTTCCTTATACAGGGAAAATAACTTATATCAGCTGAGTCACTGAATTGTAGCAACAGTACCATCACAGTAGGAAGCAAATACATCAGTGAGCCTCATCCAGGAGGTGAGGATGTCACCATTGAGGACTGTGACTGAAAACAGAATGCAGAAATCTTGCAGTGTTAGCACCAAGGTCATTCAGTTGTATCTCTATAAACATAAATACCATCTGCATAATATAGAGCTGATTAACAGATGTAGATCAGTAAAGGTTAACCCATAAAAATAGACTAGATTGCTGCACACTGTAAGAGTTTCAGTCAGTGATGGATTTATGCCGTAAGTTAACCCTTAGATCTGATGTCTCTGTCTCCAGGAATCCTTTACTGGGATATTTGTTACAGCACTCAGTTCATTAATGAGGTAGCAGAGCCTTATGTTTTATCCAGTAATGAGTCTGAAGGCCCACAAATAGCTCAGATTAGAGCACTTGGGGGTGGGGAGGGGGGAAAAAGAGAGAAAATAGGATTATGAATTTGGTCATCTGAGCTATCTGGTTTAAGAGTTAGCTCCCTGCAGCACACAGTAAGATTCCAAGTTTTATATATTATAATTTTTACAGGAGTAGTCATTCACTAGTAGTATTAACCAATATCTGTGTTCTTAGTAGCTGCTTCTCTGTGGTTCCTCCATGTTTTGTAAGAGCTCTGGATCTCAATGAATTGTCATTTCAGAGGCATGTGTGTTCAAGATGGTTGCATGACTGTAGCACGTCATCATTTTTAACACTGAAATGGTGTTGTGTGGCAGCTGGAATGTGTAGGGAGTACTTTGAATGCAGCTAAATACACAATACCTGCAATATCTCCTAGCCAAGTAGCTCTTTCTTGTATTAGATGGATGACAAATTCACAAAGGGGCCTCTTAAAGAGTGCTCAGAGTTCTGTGATTTGAAACAATTTAGCTCTGGTAAAAGTAAATAGCTGGGAGATATAGACCTTTGTGTCCTGACTCCTACTACAGGAAAGTGTTTCTCCTTTACTCACTGCATTTCTCTAAATTCCCAATTCATTTCCAGGGCTGCATATCAAACACCAGTGAAGAAAACACAAATCTTAAACTACCTCTCAGGGTTAAGAGGGTTAAGCTGGGCCTTTGGGAAGAAAGTTACCCAGGTAGATGTGTATGTGAAAAGTCCCTCTTCTTTGAATTGCTGTCTGCTGTACTGACAGACACCGCTCTGGGTCAGCACCACACTGACTGCCACTGCACGT
Source organism: Platyrinchus mystaceus (assembly GCA_035041135.1). Classification (NCBI taxonomy): domain Eukaryota; kingdom Metazoa; phylum Chordata; class Aves; order Passeriformes; family Tyrannidae; genus Platyrinchus; species Platyrinchus mystaceus. The sequence goes on along the minus strand of JAWWLV010000337.1, from coordinate 9,624 downwards.
GCAATTTCTGATTGTACTTGAATCCCAGCTTTGCTTGTTGTATTTTACTGGGGGGAGGGAATGACAAACACAACATGACAGAAAAGCAATTTTAACTTTAATCTTACTTGCAAAGGAAAATGCAGTGGAGTTGAGTGAGCAGAGAAGGGCTTGGTTCCACTGCCGACTCTGCCACTGCTCTCCTGTTGATCATTTAGTTCTGTATCCACCTATACAAAATGTGCATATTAGTGCTTGCTGTTTTTTGCAGTACAATCCAATAACCCTGGGGGGAAAAGCAAGTAAAGACTTAAAAAATATCACTACCCTTACTGGAGAAAGTCATGTTTCATCACTTGAGAAGTCTTTATGAAGTCAAAAACCAAATTTTTGAATTTCATGGGAATAAAAGTTTTGTTAAAAAACATAAGAAAAGTTCTCTTTTGAGTCCACTTCAGTTTGCTGATACGATGCAACTAGCACTTGAAAAGGCATCTACACTACAGAGACAGCTTATATGAAAAGGCATAGTGGGCATATGGGCACAGAAGGAACACTGTGATATACGAACAAACACATTACAAGTCTGCAAGTTGGGCATTCAGTTAATAATTACCATATAACTTAAACTCCTAAATCTTTTCCTAAAACACCACAGAGATGAAAGCACAATTCTTTATGTCAGGTAAGTGATTTTAAGATTTGTGACAAAATACAGTGTGACAGCTTTCATTTTGTGCTATAAGGCTGATGAGTACAGACTAGACGGCTTTCTGTTGTTTTAAGCAGGAGTGTTACCTGGGAGATACAATACAGGTACAGCTTAATTGTATTCCAGTCTTTCTTTCATTCAGGGAAAATCCTGCAAAGTGTCAAGGCCATGAAGAGCCCTGCAGGACAGGAACACAGTGAAAAAGTTGTCAATAACTGTGCTTGAGTTTTCAGAAAATCCAAATCAACTGATCGTAAAGATCAATCATTTCAACAGACATTGCTCAGATCAGCCATGAGACCTTCCCAGTTAATATTACTAATAACTTTTTTGGATCCTGAAGATATGATCCATATCACGAAGTTAAGATATATATGGATGCAACTTTTCTGGGTTAATAGAATTAATTGGGTTGAGCTTTCCACAGCTATTAAATTCTGCCTTCAACGTAACAGCATTAATGCCTAGATTTCCAGGCATCTATTTTGTACATGTCTTGAGATTGCAGTTCTGTTTTACTAAGTAACTAATGTGTTGTAGCCAAAACAGATGATATTTCCAGTGTATCTACAAAAACATTAGTAGACTATAGTTTGTGATATGATATTAATTGTGCTCTCTAGTAAAGCAGTTTAAAGCCTGGGTCAGAAACATCTGCTGAAATTCAACAACCGGATGGCTTCGTCATTGTGATGCTGCTTGTTAAAAAGATGGGCTTGTTCACACCAGTGTTCTGAGAATGGTTTTTTTAATTTTCCCAAACATGGAAACAGAAGGATCATAGTGAATTTTTGCTTTTGGTGTTCATATACTTATAATTAGGAAACAGAAAAGCCTACATTGGCCTTTAAATTAAAATTCACAAATGAGGAAAGGAACAAATTAGCAATCAATAGACTGCCTAGCTCCAACTATGGGTTATTCCCCATCAATTTGTCTTCTGGAATACCTTCACCAAGTGCCACTCACTTGCAACCATCCTTATTTGTCTGATCATAGCTATTGTATTCTTGGCACTGAGAGAAAGAGAATGGCAGAGAAAGCCAAAAAAGTGTTCAAACAAGTGACTGTTGAATAAAGCCTGATAATAAATTGAAAGTGCAGTTAAAAGTTATTATCAAACTGATAGTCCAAACCCTCCATTGCAAAAAATTTAGGAAATGTAAATTAACACATTCACAACAAGTATATTAAGGTAATTAAAAACAATTCTTGCAATTGATTTTACAATTTTACAACATCCCAAAGTTGCCCTTGGTGTCCCCAGGATATCTGTTCACACAAGGAGCTGAGGGAAAAACAAAACCCCCAAACACACAGACAAAAAGCTTTTCATGCAGAAGTTTACTGGCAGGTAAGGCAAAACTGATTTACTTAAAACTACCCTTACTTTCAGTGAATTTCTAATAAAAATTCTATTCAAAATTCACATTTAAAGATAAAAAAATTCTCCAAATTAGAGAATTAATGACAGGTAAGGCTAGAAACTAGAAGAGTCTATATTTTAACTCTCTACTCTGTCATTGCATTTCCCAGCTGCTGAGGTATGATAATCTTCAAGTTAGGCCTGTACTGAGGGCTCAGTAGGAAAAGAGCAGCAGTGCTGTAGGTCTGTGAAATGGGGATTAAAGGAGAAACAGGAAAAACAGAGAACAAAAATAATGTAACTGCAGAAATCCAAGGATATGTAATAGACTGAAAACCCCAAGGAGGTAGAACTGGGGGAGCCCTCAGTTCAAACTTGGAAAGAAACCAAAGCAAACTGTGACCTTTTCAGAGTTCTCTAGATCTTAGCTGGTAACACACCACTTCTAGTGACTGCCTGCAGCCAAAGGAAATACCTGCCAGCCCTGACAATCCACTAACATCAAAAAGCTGTGTTTCACTTCTAAATTTGTAGCTCCATTCTTCAGTGCTGATGAAACTTGACTTCTCATCAACCAAGCAAATATAGCCAAGACTGTCTTCTCACCATAGAAGAACTGTAGGAAATTTCCAGTTTGCTTCTACAGACGGTCAACACTATGAACAGAGGAATGGAGAAAATTAAAATTATAAATGTGTAAAATGATCAAGTTTTTAAAAATATATAAAATTATTTTTTTTAAATTACTACAGGTTAACTAAGTAAAATAGCAGAAACACTTCAGTCATTTAAGATAGAACGATCCTAAGAAATCTTGCTTCAGTTTCATTATGCTTTCACAGTCACTTCATGCCTAAAACAGAAGAAATATTGATAGGATTTAAAGGAAACTTCCATTTAAGCCATTGTTTTACCATGGTTCAAGTTAATTTATGGATGTCAATGGATATAGGAAGGCAATATATATTGGAAAAAAAAAAAAGAAAACAAAAGAAAACAAAAAAAAAAAAAAAAACCCACCCTGCAGCTCTGTAATACATCCCTTTTGCCTTTCATTCACTGTTATATCAACCTTTCCAGGCCATTAAAAAAAAAAAAAATTCCACAAAAAACCCCCAAACCTACAAAAAACCCCAAACAAACAACCCCCCCCAAAAAAAAACCAAAACAAAAATCCCACCAACAAACAAGCAGAATATTTTGTTGGAAGTTTTGCCTGATTTTTTTCTGACCATTTCATTGTCACTGACATGTTAAATAAGCAAAGTTACTGTATTTAAACTGAAGTCTTATAAGGTTTTTCCAGCCAACAGCTTAACTTAGGGAAGAAACATTAAAACCTACCCCAACTTGCTTCACTAATACCAAGGCATGAGTGGGACTTATGGAAATGGTTCCATTTGTATTAAAGAGAATTTAAGAGAGAATGAAATAAAATATGCTTGGTAGAAAGCTGCCGACTGACAGAATATCACTAGGCCAGTCAGAGGGGTTCAGTGGAAGATAACGAAGACGAGGGAAAAAGGCTCAGTGTTGCAGCATAATTTTACTGCTATGAAATCCAGTCCCTGCCAAAGAGCAGCATGTCCTGAGAGATGGATTTAGCTTAACTGGATATTGATGAATGAACATATTTGAAGGCAGAACATTTCTGAAATGTTGTAGAAACATGTTGGACATTACTACTCATGTGAACACTTAATGAAATCTGCTGCTGTGTCTGCTCTGCCTCTTACTCTCTCCCATTTGCTGGTCTTGCTCTCTGTTATTCACTAAGAAAGCAAAATATCTGGGAAAATAATTAGTTCTGAAATCCCTTTAATTATAGCCTACAGATACTAGCATAATAAAACGCATCAAATAGACTGGGTATAACCAGGGTAACCTTGTCAAAAACAAGGCTAAGTCACTTTGAAAATATGTATTTTAGAAGAAAATCCGTTTTCATAGATTCAGTGAACAGAAGATTCCAAAAGCCTAATTTTCAAGCAAAAATAGAAGCAAAATAAGTTCAACTTAAATACCAAGAATGATTTTTACATAGAAATCTAGATGGCAAAAAAGGCATTTTCTAGTTTCCTTAGGAAACTCACTGTTACACTTGGCCCAAATATCACAGCTTCTGCTGTTAGCCCAGAAGTCCTGCTGAAAATCTCTTTCTAATTTTGGCAATATATTCCATTAGCCAATCTCAGACTGAAGGCGGGCTGGAAAGTTCTGCAAGGTTCAAGTGCTGTTTACCTTCCTCTTCTGATGTTGTAGACATGCTCCTTCAGACAAGATTTGGGTTTGCAAACACACACCCTGCCAGCTGTTACAAAACCAGCAGAACAGAAAAATATAGTATTAGAAATAACATTAATAAGAGAGCCAGGGTGATTTCATGGATATATTAAGCTGATTTAGGCTGAAGAGATTTGGTTCAAAGAAAAATTCTAATATTTCATAAACGAAGTCTGAAGAACTCAGCGGGGTATTTTAAGATGCCAACAACAGTTACTTTGCCCTAAATAATAAGCTGATAGGTGATGCAAATTCGATGCCTCTGGTTGCACTGCAGTATGAGTCACTGGCTGAGATAAAGGAACAGAACAGATGAAAGCTGTAACGTACTTACAGTGTGCCTGCTCCAGTGATGCAGGGAGAAGGATACTTTCCTCCTCGGCTGAGTTCTCAGTGTCCTGAATCTTCAGCTGCGTACTTAGTGCCTACTCTGGTTTCTCTCTGAAAAGCCAGAGGAGCTCCACAGTGAAAATGCTCTAAAAATCTATATTCCACACCTTTGTCTTTCATTTTCAGGCATGTTTATGGAGTTTCACATTAGCTCTTAGGTGGGAAATCCTTTAGAAGACAGTGGGTTTGTAGAGACATATGTAAGTAATGCACAGGCATAATTATAGAACTATAGTTCTATATATAAGAATTATAGTGAGGATGGTGAGAGGCTTTATGTGTATTGCACAGCAGGTAAGAATGCACCCTATGGAAACAAATTCCATTGAAAAGGCAATTGTCAGTCTGTTTTAAATCCCCATCCATTCAGTTATAAGCTATGGATATTGCATACATCTCAGGCAAACACAGACAGCTATGAGACTGCATTCTGTTACAGCTATCCCAAACACCTAAGGATTCCTCAAGATGTAGGTGCCTGAGTCAGTAAGACTCATAACTGCAACCTTAAAGTAAAAAACTTTAAAGATTTGGCTCAGTTGGTCATTTCCCTCACTATTTTTCACAATAGGTCCAAAATAACTAAATGGTGTTAGTCTTTCTGTTGAATGTATCTTATGCCAAAAGAAAAGTCACTGAAAGAAATGAGGCATTGTGACTTCAATTAAGGTTAAATCCTATAAATGAGCATTCACTTTCAGTATGCAATCCTCGGGGAAAAAAGTTCATAGACATAGTTTTCAAATGAAAGGAGATTTTCAACATCATTAAATACTCTGCAGTTTATTTTCATGATATTATTTCCTCTTTCAGAAGGCATTGTTTTAATTAAGTTCCTGTGTTCTTCAAGCCAAGTAAATTTTAGTATTTCAGAGTTTTTCTTTCCAATTTTCCTTTTCATAAGAGGGAAAGTAAATAAGTAACGTATTGAAACATTAACAGCCACCTTTGTAATAGCTATCCTGATAACTTCTATCCTATCTCCATTTTCAATATTTTATGACTGTAGAAATGGTCCTCCCTAATGAGAAAAAAAAAGTGCTGACAATTTTACTTGCATATATAATAAAAGCAATCCATCCTCAGGGTTAAATGCATCTCCATCCTACAGGTATTTTGCTTCAGTCACTTACCTGAGGATAATCTAAATCAATTTATTTTAAGCTTTATTTGCTACTATAAGAGGCAAGTGTAGTGAATGCAGAACTGAATTTAGCAAATCAGGTAACAACTTCATTTTAGACCCAAAAAACCATTCAGGCTGACACTGAGTTCTTGTGTTCTTACAGTCAGCGGTGTTTTTTTATGTTTGAGCTTTGATTCACAATGAGCTTCAGTACTGATGCTTATCTAAGAGGATCCTTCAATTCAGGATAGTCAGAAATGGGTACAATAAATAAATAAATAAATCATCACCTATGAAAGATCTCTGGTCCCTAATATAACACATCTAACTTCTGTACTGTCCCCATTGCAATAAACCTGGGATATCCATCATCATTCTGTCCATCAAAGCACAAAACACTCTTCCCACCACTCATCAATTTATCCTAAAGGATAAACACAACTTCTTAGAACTTCCCTGCTGGATCTCTAATGTGACTGTTTTATTAAACAAACTCACTTTAACATAGGTGGTTTAGAGCAAGTATAAAGTATTTATCCGGGACTTAAATGATTAAAGAAGGCTTTGCTGTACTGAAAGTTTGTAGAATTAGGGCTACACTTAAAACAGTTTGAAAGGTTTGTCAACTACTGCCAGGGAAGAAAAAGCCAGGGGCATTACTGACACTCAGGTTGTTCAATATTATAAATATGCAAAATTAGGACTTATTAACATGCATGTATGTAAGGGGGAAAAGAGATTTTGAACATGTTTAAGCATTTAAAATGTAAATAAATAAAAAAGTAAGGTTCCTTAAGTTTCAAACTCCCTCTCCAAACTCCACAAAAGCAAAAAACAAAACCCCAAACCACCCAACCCAAAAAAATCGCCCACTGTCTCCCTTATCAGATTCTGCAGATCAAATATACAGTGTACCAGAAACACTGCCTAGGAAATACAGAGTGACAGGCAGGCTGCATTTCTCTAAATTAATTATCTGGAATGCATTCTATATTCAGCCCAGAAGAAGGTGACGCAAATCCAATGTCAGCAGGTGCATTATCACTGGAATGTCATACCCTACTCCTCATAATCACATTGTAAAAATAAATACTGAGGATGGGTTTGAACAATTGAAAAAGACAGGTTATTCTTGCCAGAGAACCAAACAAAACCAGCAAATACCATCTTTAAGACAAAAACATCCTGGATTGATTCCATTGGGAGTTTTTCCCCATTTTCAGTGGAGGAAAACTTTCTGTAAATTTATCTGAGAAAACCAGAAAGAGGCACTTATTGCCATGCATCTGTTTAGTCTCACTAAATGGATTTTATATTAATTTGTTATTCATCTTTATCATCAAGATTTTATAAGTCTGAATATTTCCCTTTGAACTGTCTCATGATCTTATGCTATCTGAATCATTTGTAACACACTGTTTTCATACTCCTGGGTGGACGCTTATTGGTGCTGGTGGTAGTGGGTTTTTTAATAAAATTAAAATTTTCAGCATTTCAATTAATTGTGTAGATTAATAATTCATATTTCTGTCACTGCTTGAAATAAATTATTAACTTAATGACAGTTTTACTAGAGGTAATGATTTTGATTCAATTAGGCTTTAATAGAGAATGACTTAGTATTAATTAGTATTTTGAAGTACTGAATTACTGTCTCCACCAAAGGAGCTAAACAAAGAAACTATTTTAAAGCAACGTCCAAGCACAAACAGAGAGGGAGTAGGTGATGCAAACATACTTTACTCAACATCTCTCACTTTTTGTCTTTTAAGTGGTCATTTAAATAAAATAGCTCATCCCATAAATAATTTCCCATTGAAGCAGACCTAGGGACTCAGTAGTTGAAAGGACTCAGGTTTTTAAACTTATTTGTTTTCTCTATAAAACTGTTCACAGAACAGAATACACTTGTTCCCAGTAGCCCAGAAGTAAATTTGCTTTTGTAAGTTATTTATTACAAATGGAAGAAATTTAGTGGTTCTTAAGGGCAGCTATTAAATATTTATTAAAAAAAATCAGCCTTCATTTCAATTTGTAGGTATTGATTGATACTTACAGACTGATGTTGTCTCTTGCTGCTGTCATAAGGCAATGAACCAGTGGAGATTCATATCCTTTCATATCCTTGTTCATATAAAAATAAAACTAAAGAAAGGAATATAAATGAAAGCATAGTGTTTGCAGGGCTGAAGTCCAGCAAAGCACTTAAATACACATACATATTCTCAATTAACTCAGGAAACTACCTGCTTGCCTTAAGCACTCTCACAATTTGCCCCACATGTTCCCTCACAAAGCACTCTGCTCATCCAGCTTCTTGAAGAAGGCACCTGACAAAGCTTTCCCGACCTCTGTGCTGTTAACCCTGATCTTCACTGTGTTATACAACACATGGGATCAAAATTTCCACATTTTACTAATTAGGAGCTCTACTACATATATTGGCTTTTCTACCAGTAAACCAGTCTCCCACTTTTACTAACAATGCTACAAACAAGTGGGATTATAAACAGGGAATTTTAGGGCTATAATCCTAAATCTGCCTTGTTAACTAGGTCTCTGCAACTAAATAGGCCCAAACCTGGAAACCAGCACTTTTCTCCATCTTCTGATTCAAACATTCCCTTAAGCTTATACCCACAACACCTGTGAAGTATGACTTTGTAACTATTTACATGAACAGAAATTGAAATAACTTGAAAATTAACTTGAAAAGTCTACATTGAAATAAGTCTGAGAATTTTTCATCGTCCACAGTTGATAAAGTCCCTTTCACCATTTGTGGTCCCTAAAAAGCCTGTGGTTCAAAATTTGACCACAAAACTCTCATCTTTTTTTTTTCCTTCTTTTTTTTTTCTCTTTGAATGGTGAATGGTATCTTTAAACTGAATTCCTTTATCATATATAGCATACATTGGTATGTAAGAAAGTATCATTATGCTTGTGTCTCCCAAGATGCTATTTCTAAGGCTTGCTGTGTCCTTGTGTGTGCTTGCTTGTGTGGATAGTCACATTAAGCTCTTTACAATAAGCCAAGAGCTCTTGGCTTATTAAAAGACCCTGCCTGGAGACAATCCCAGCTCCGATCTGGAGTGGAGGTTTGGTGCTGGGCCCACACTCAGCTCCTGGAAGCAGGCTCAGACCCCCATCACTGCAGAGTGGGAAGGGAAGAACAAGACACCAGTAAACAATAGTAGTGCCACAGAATGCCTGGAGCTCTACAGGCGATTGGGATGGGAATGGGACTGTTTCCCTCCTCTTCCTTACATGAGCCATGCCATCATTAATGCCCTGAAGAACACTTTTTCTGGTAGCTCCTGGAGCTTGGACACAATGTCCCAAGCAGCAAAGCACTGCTGTCACCACTCTGCAGGCATGGTAGGCAGGCACAAAGCCTGCATGGTCACACAGAGACACCTGAGTAAAGCCCTGGTAAAGCCACCAATTAACCCTCTTCACGTTCCTATCAAGGGACTGAACTGAGTCACCAGAAACTGGATCCACCTCAGCAGTGACAGCAGCAGGCAGGAAGCTCAGCAGCACAGTCCCCCAGCCCTGGTGTGTGAGGGGACAGAGAAGATCACCAGATTAAGCAGTTTACAGTTTAGTTGAGGCATCAGCAAACCCTGGGTTAAAACTTCAGATTAAGTTTTTAAATGCCAGCACTATTATGGTGTCAACAAAGCCAAATTGTGTGGCCAGTCTTCGCGAACGAAGATCTGGGAAAGGTCTTTTTACCTTTCAAGCCTGTGCAATGGATTTTTTAGG
>JAWWLV010000336.1:0-15242 GCA_035041135.1 Platyrinchus mystaceus | reverse complement strand
ATCCAGTTTTTCTTCTTCTTCCCCTAGCTTAATTGTAACCAGCGGGTCTGCCAGGGAAAAACCAGCCGGTCCCTGTCCCTTGTTGGGATGCAGGATGCCTGGCTGAGCCATCCCCTTCCCAGCAGGTCACTGAGAGGAAGAAGTTGTCAAAATATCCTCCTCACTGTTGGAGTGTTTTAACACCTCCTCCCAGCCCTGAATCCCAAGGGATTAGATTGGGAAGGGAGGTTAAAAGGACTCCATGGGTGTTACCAGCAGGACCAGGGGCTAAGGCTTAAAAAATCTCTCTGGAAGTAAATGCTGGAGCCTTTCCCCTTTTAGTGCTGTCCATTAAGCAGTGAACTGGTTAATAGTAATGTGGTTAATAATATGATTTTAAACCATAAAGGGGTTTGGAGACATCTCTTGTAAGTTAATAGACTTTGTATAAACAAATGCGTGGCCTTACACTGATTTAAGTGTATTTTACTGAGTTATGGGAAAGTTACAGCTTGGTCAAGTTGTGTCTATCAAGATTAACAGAGACCATGTAGTTATGAAGAAATATGTATACATTACCTTTCAGGCACTTTTTTGCCTGCTCTATTACTTATGCAAAACTTGTACATTCCATTTTTATTTCCTCTCTTTTCTGTCGTGCAATCCAATGCTAAAAATGAAATACCAGCCCAGAAACTGTCTTGACACTTATTAATAGTGTAGTAGGAGAAAACACAGTTGTTCTTGTTACCAACTGGGTTTTTAAGCCCTTTGGGCAGGTGTATCATTAGACTGGTGCTTAAACAAACACCATGTACTCCAGGCTCTAAACTGAATTAATACTTACCAAGTAACATTTGTAGATTATAAAACATGTGTCCAAAACTACTGCTTTTGTTCAGTTTTCATTGCATTGTCCTTTCCAAAGATGGTACCCAACGGACAAGGGCCGTGGATATTTGACTGCAGCATGTTCCATGGGAACTGTGGGGAGTGGAATGTCCTCCAGGAGTGCTCATACCAACTGCCCCGTTTGCAGGGGTAAGGAGGTATGTTTGATAACTCCCTGGGGTGTTAACTCTCTCCTGGGGGTGAATCAGGAATTTCATGGAGCTCCTGACCCAGGGCTGTGATTTTCAATTTGCTTGGACAGTTCCTCTTAAACTTGGAATGAAAATATATGCCTGAAAATAAAATGCCCTAAAAAGAAGAGCTTCCCCAAAATACTGACTCACATTGTTCATTTTTTTTAGTCCTGAAAAATCCTAAGTCAAGATTTCCAGAAATACGAACCTCCAAACGTTGTCTTTGTCACCATCAGTGGAGGGCACTGGGATGGAGAACTGCCAGCACACAGGACAGCACCCGGAATGCTGGGTTTTCAAGTAAAGTTTTAAACTTGTATTGCTGAAAGCACTTAGAAAATTATACCCTTTCTATAAAGTAATTTGTTTGTCGCTGACTTAGGAAAATCTGTGGCTGACTGGAGAATTTATCTCATTAAATGGCCAATTTTGATAGCACACCGTGAGAAAAACTCATGTCAATTTGGAGATAAATGGACAAAATCTTTCCTGAGGCTCTTTATTCTGGGAAATACAACAACTCCCATCACGTATATGTGTTTAGGAATGTATATTTTATGCTTGGTAGACTCAGGCAGTAGAAATGGAGAACGAGTGGGTTTATCGGCGACTCTCTCCTGTAATAAATATGATTATTATCTACTGTAGATTTTCTGAACTATAAAGGTAAAGTAATATATGACCTAACAGCCACTTAAGCCCAGGTCTGTGGTGTTACAGAGCTCCTGTGAGCTCCAAGAGATGGAAAACTCTCCAGGAGACAGCTGCAGGATAAGGGTTTAAATTAAATAAGAAACCAGAGACAGAGCCTTGGTGATACCACAAACCAGAAAAGGGTCAAGAGGATCAACCCTAAGAAATGAAAAGGAAAAAAGCTGATCAGAAGTAAGGAATGGGAAAGCTAAATGGTTCTGTGAGTGCCGCCTTAGCCTTAATTACTCTCTGGTGAAGATTAGCAGAATGTTTGGAGTCAGCACGTCTTCCTCTCTCCCATCTTCCTCTGGATATCCCCCAACTGGAAACTGAGACCAAAAAAACCCCCCAAAAAAGTTTTTTTTTTAAAGGAGTTTAACAGAGCAGCTGCTCACTGGCAGAGTACTGGGAACAACAGGATCTTCTGGATCCCTCCCACAGTATTTTCTGTATAGCTCAAACTAACGTGTGAGGCACCAAAGCTGGGTCAAGTATTTCAAGGGTTCAACGTTTCCTTTCGAAACTGCCAGAGAAAACAAGAAGGAATCGATTTGTTGCACTCCATGGGCTGCACAGACATTTTTCTAAGAAGCATTTGCTTTAGTATCTTCCACCAAGCCCCTCTGTAAACTGGGATTACCTCAGTCTCAATTAGCAATAAACCCGGATCAACTCTTGTGGGGCCTGAGGAAAAAGCAGTTTTTATGTAAATTCTGCCCCTTTACTAATTTGCTGGGCCTTGCTATGGAGTTTAGCACATCTTTAGCTTGATGGGATATGTTCAGGCTAAATCCCTTTTTCCTCTCCCCTAAACTGCCTTTGCTGGTTCAAGCTAAAGCAGAAGCACTTAGGAGAGACTAAGAGCCTGCTTAGCACCCATTGTGCTCGGGCTGGGCTTTGTTTGCCTAATGATGCCGCATCCCATCCCCCTCCACTTCTAATTAAGAAATGATTTACCCTCTTTGCTTCTTAAGCCTCAGAAATGACACAGGTGATGGGAATTGTTCCCGATGTGTTCCTCCTGGATTTAGGAAGAAAGGAGAGTTAAGAATTGAAAAGGTGAAGAAGCTTTAGCCCTCAAAAAATGATGTTACAGGCTCGAAGAAAGGTGTCCATGTGACTTCTCCCAGTCCTGTCTGCTCATGGTATTGCTGTGCTTTCAATAGGAGGGTTAATTTTCCTTACTGCATTCTGTTCCTGATTGATCTGAAAGAGACCAAAATATATGTTTGTTCAGATTTTTTTTTTTTGGAGGGGGGGCCAGATTTAACCAAACTGGTTTAAAGCATGGCATTTGTATATAACTGTCTCCACAATATTCCTGGTTTATTCCCTTTATTTTTTTCCCGCTGGATTGATATCCACCACGGATCAATCCCCTCCGTGCTTGTAGAAAATTAACCCAAAGCAATTTAAAGAGCTTTTACTTCTGTTCCTATGAGTAATGATGTTTTATGTACTGAATAAGGCAAATGAAGGTACAGCAAAGTCAGTCAAGATTTTTCACCTCTTTCACTCTTTACCTCTTCCAAGGCAGAACAGAAAAGAGATTCCAACAACCCTGGCTCCATAACTTGGATGAATCCACAGTATTCATTAATTTCTTTGGCTAAGAATAATGATGGGTATTTGCCTGGCATTAAGTGACACATTTGCTTTCATTCAGTGTAGCTTCAGGTTTGAAATGTAAAACCAGGGTTGTTACAAACATTGTTCTTTTCCTGTATACCAAGAGTTTTCCAAAGACCTGCAATCAAGTCAATTCAACTCTGAACTAAACAAGAACCCTCTCGAGCCTTCAGGCAGAGCTCCACAGATTTGCTGTTCTTCAGTCACAGGTATTTGGGCAAACGGATCAGAAATTATTGGAATGCAAATGCCCAGTCAACCTACAGATTTCTGTGGGATATCAAAGCAAGGAGAAGCACTCCTTCTATAGAAGTTATACTTTTTCATTAGGTGCTTCCAGAGGAAAGCGAAGGCAGTTACACTGTGAGGTCAGAGGTGTAGTGGAAAACATGATTGATTTCTATTGATTTGAAACTGGTTTGGTTTTGGTTGTACTAGATCAGTGGAAAGGACGGTGATTAAACACTCCCCCACATCCTGGGAAGTTCTTGCTGGAGTCCCAATGCCTTGATCTTGGTCCATGAGGGGGAAGGAGGGTCATAGGACAAAATAAGACTGGATGTTTTGAGCAGGACAAGTTGGAGGAATTGTCCTCACAGCCAGTGCCACAGCCTGACACGGGAGTCAACATGAGTGAGCTGCTGGATGTGGAGGAGGTGGGAAGGTGCAACCTCTTGTTCCCAGTAAATCTCAGGAAATAACAATTCCTGATGTGCTCCCCTTCCCTGTTAAAGGATGCCACACGTGTCTGTAACCAAGCCCTCTTGCCAGCACCCATTTTGTGGGGGTTTTAAATGAAATAAGCTCCCTTGAGCACTGGGGGAGGGTTTGACTTGCCCCAAGGGGGCTTCTCTCCTGGCTGCCAGAGTATCCCAGAGCTCATTCCAAACCTCATCCCTGCTGCTGAGAGCAAGCCTTGCTCCAGGAGAAATAAAGGAAAGCAACCTGGCAGTCCTGGGTGCAGGTGCAGAAAGAAACTGGGTGTGTTTTTCCTTCCCTAGAGAGTATGGCATGGAGCTGCTGTAGCAGCCTGCTCACCCACAGACCTCCATGCCTTCATGGATCCATGGATTTTGCTGGAATAATGTCTTTTTTCCTCTTAAGGCCTTCCCAGTCACTATTGTACTGATGTGAGGTTTCCATGTGGTTCTGGTATTATGGGACTGTCACCTCCTGTTTATCAGAAACAGGGATGGAAGGATTGGATGCCAGAGGAGTCTGTCAGGTCAGAGACTGAGGCTTCTTCCCTGGCACTGGATTATGGCAGGATCAAACTGATGCCTAAAAATGGGAGAAAAAAACTCCCTAGAGGCATCAAACCCCAGCTCAGGGTGTTTGTGGTTATCTCCTGTTTCACTGCTGAGTGTTTTAGTCCCTTCTTGTTCACAGCCCGTTGCATTCATCAGCAAATGGGTAACGTGTCTCAGAGCAAGACTCGCGTCAATAAATTAAAAGATGGTATGTTTTGCTGGTCTGTTTTTAATTGGCCAGGCAAAATTTGGGAACAATCAGGTGACTGTGAGTTTGGACCATGAGTTTGGCAGACACTTTGGGTGCTGAAATTCAGAATTCAGCCCACCTTTATAGTTTGGTGTTGTTTACTCTGTCAGAGCCCGAGAAAGCTGCTTCTGAACACAGGCCCTCACTTAGGCTGGCGCTGGACAGGTCCACAATCCAGGGAGCAGGATGGCAGTTCTGGGGAGATTTTTGGGAACAGGTACCACAGGATCTCTAACAGGACCATGAGTGTTTAGGCCCTTTCAGTGGTCTCTTTTTAAAGACACCATCCCACTTTTTCCAAATGAAGCTTTTTAACAAGCTGTGGCTCAGTAATCTAGGTGCTTTACTTTGCTAATGAGCTTTCTATTGATAACTTTCACAAATTTAATGAACTTGTGCCATTTGCACACTGTAGTTTACAGAGGAGAAGTGGAAATAGGGAATTTTTACATGAAAAAATGTATCCATGTATATTCAGGAACACACAAGGCCCTCTGGAGGCAGCTGCCAAGGGAAGGGGAGGAACAAGCTGTGCAGCATCTCTCCTGTCACGCTCAGCTAGTATTCACTTTTACAGGTAACATTCTCTTCTTACACTTCTTTCTCTATCATTCAAACAAAGATTTGCTGTTCAAGGCATCCAAACTAACTTTGACATGACAGAATGGACAACTCCTGGAATTCCAGGGGTCTGCAGATCTCCATCTCTGAGTCACTGGGCTTACAAAGAGAATCCAAACACAGCCTAGAAACTCTGACAATAAACAGATGAATGCTTTTGATTCCCTCCAGAAGAGAGCAACTGTGGTTGCCAGCACAAACATATGCATTCCCCCCAATTAATCGTAATATTCAGCTGAGGTTTGTCTCACAGTTTATCTTCAACACATGAATTAAATATTCTGGGAGTGTTTGGGATGCTGTAGGTCAGTGTATTTTGGCTCTCAGGCTGATTCTTGCACTGCTGAAGTGAACACAGAACTGCAGCCTGGCTCTGAGACAGCACCTTCAGGCGCAGACAATTCATTTGTCTTGCTCTTAACAAAGCCAAGTAAAATAAAAATAAAGCAACAAAATTAAGCCCTGGCAACTAAACAGCTGCAACACAAAATATCATCAGCTGTGTCACTCAGAGCAGCACTTCACCAAGGTGGGGGGTGGACCACAAACACCCTTGGCACTACATTAATGATTCAATCAATCAGGATAGTGCTTCTGTACTTATCAATACACAGGAGAACTCCACGGGGAGTCTGCTGAAGGGCTTGGAGCTATTCCTGCCAAAATTCTGACATTTTCTCCAGACATTTTCACTCTAGATCATGTGGCACTTACATAAGTGATCCCCAAGCACCCAGCACTGCACAACCCACTAGGAATCTGGGGGGAAATCTGGTGGAGCCCCACTAATATTTCCTATCAGTGAGGTCAGAGAGCAACTGTTCTGCCAAAGAACTTGGCTGTGACCAGAGCAGGACTTTTTATACTACTGATAATTAATAGTATGTTAATTATTATTCTAATAATTTTAGTATTTGGCAATTCAGTGAAATTATAATTATATTAATTTTTAAATATTAATAATGAAGAATATAGAACATATTATATAAAATATTATTAATATTAATAATAAAATATTTTGAGGGCTGATGAATGAATTCTGAACAGACCTGCAGCCCAGGCAAGAGGTACAGTAGTTCTGGAGGGACGTTTGGAAACAGGATCTCTGCCAGGAGCAATAATTTCATACAGATATTGACATTTTAGTGTCTCCTTAGTCCAAACCTGGAAGAGGCTCAGCTGTGATGGAAGGTGAAATGATTCATCTCTGCTCAGACACAATGTCATGGTAAAACTGAAGACAGATTACAACTATAGTTATAATATCTAACTACGTTAAAATTGAAGATGGGTTATAACCCTCCCACTTGCAAAATGCTGGGGGTGCAGATAACATTAGGATCACATCAGTGGCCTGATAACCTGGTTTAGGTGGCTGCATTTCCAGGAACAATTCCAGAGGGTTGTACAGCTTCTGTGACCTCCCTGGGGCTGATCCCAGCTCGTGTGGAAATTCCCTGCCTGCTCAGCCATCCTTTCTGCAGGTGCTGCTGGAAACAAGTTCATTTAACCACACATCCCACTTTTCCTCTAAGGTTGTCCTGGAGAAAAGTGTCAGTGAACTGCTGAGCAAACCAGTAACACCAGCTTGGGGTGGTGGGGAGTGCTGGGAAGACGGTAAAGGAAAGGGAAAATTCCAGCAGCCCCTGTCATAGGGAAAGGAAATATTGGCACCAAGAAATCATACAGAGATAAATCACACACAACTACTCCAGTTTCAGTCACAGAAGGTCCAGGAGCAAAGATGCCCCTCCAGCAGCCCTGCTATTTGCTGGAGTTCCCCTGGGTGCTACCAGAGCTGGCAATCTTACAGCAAAACATATTTATTTCAGTGTCACAACCACAAAAAATCTCAGCAGAGGTCCCACACGGACAGGGAGTGTTTTGCCAAGCAGGGTGTGATATTTCTCCTGGGTTATAAACGATTTTTTTGTCATCATTGCTCCTGCTTCTTCTGTGGAATAAACAATCCCAGTTGATTTCCCTGCTCCAGATGATCTGTCCAAGCAAATAATCTTTTCATTTTTTCCCCTTGTCTAGGAGGAATTCTTTCCTTTCGATTAGAAGATGGTTTCCTGGGAATATTGGTTGATGGTGTATGAAATGAGAGAAAGAGTGAGAGAGAAGCTCTTAGGTGGTAATTTAGGCACAGATTTATCTGTAGTCTTTCCTCTGTTTTATGCCCTCTGTGACTGTCACTTCACTAAACACAGAGGGAACAATATCATTGTCACTGTTCCCAGGAGTGTGCCTGGGAACTGCTTCTTTCTGCTGCAGAGACTCAAAACTCTTCATCTGTGTCTCATGAATCCTGTAGTGACACAACCTAATGGAAATGGTTCCCCTGTCTATAGGGAAAGGATCCCTATTTTAGGAAGAAGGAGGCTATTTTGGCATTTTAAGGCTCTCACCAACCTCACAGGCATTCTGCTGACACCTGTGAAGTGCCCAGAAAGGTACCAATCTGGTCCAATATGAGCTGGCACTTTGAGGAGGAAAGCAGAACCCTGTGGGTAACATCCTAAAAAGATGCTGAGACATGTTCCAGCTCGGTCCCAAAATGAGCTGGGCTGGCACAACTAAGTCGTGGAGCAGAGTTGGGATAAAGGCAGCTGGGCATGAGGGAAGGGGAGCTGGGGAAGAGCAGAGCCATGCTGTGTGTCAGTGAACTCAGGCTTCACCCAGATATCCAGCCTACCTTGGCTTTTCCAGAGCCAGAGCAAGGACAGGGAAACCTCTGGAAGCTGATCTAAGAGCCCAAGTTTTTTGCTGTGAGCAGCCCTTTGTCCTCCTCAGAACAGCTGATATTTCACCAAGTTAAGCACTCAGGGTAAGATAAACCTAAAAATGAAACTCTTTCCCCAGATTTCATAGCCCAGGTAACACTTGTACAGCTCTGATGGGTCTCGGTTCCTTTTCCCCCTGTGGTAGGGAATAATTACTATATATTAGGCAGAACTTAAAAATAGGAGTAATAATCTATTCTGAGCTCAGCTGAGTCCCAGATGATAAGCAATACACTCCTTGTTTCATAGGGAACAGGCATTCCAAGGTGTTGAGCTATTTGGGGCATCATCTCTTGCCACAACAAGGGGCTCTGGGTGTCAGAAAGAGCAAAACAACCACCTGCTGCAAAACAGGGTCTCTTTAAAACACCTCTACTTAGCAACCCAGAGATACATCCAAAGTCACTGCTGCAAGATGATGCAGCTCATGCAGAGATCTCTTCCCTGATGGCAATGCTGATGGGATTCCTACCTTCCCTGTATCCTGGTGATGAATTTATAAGCATATACAGGCAACTCGATAGCCCTTATCTTTTTATCCTCTCTATTCTTGTTCATATAATTGTCTAATCCTCACTTGAAACTCCCTGAGCTGTTTGCCTCAATAATTTCAGTTTTACTCCTACTCTGGGGTTTGAAGAAACACAGCACAGTGTCTCCTGCAAGAAGCCTCCAAATGAGGTTTCTTTGTGGCAGGAATTCAATCTATTCTAAGTGGGGCCTCTGCTCCCTGGTGCTTTACTTGACAGAGGTGAGCTGAAAACAGAAGATATTTTGGCATTTACATGCAGGAATGCAAATCTGGGAAAGCTCCAGAGTTCCTCTAAAATGCTGATGGAATTAGAGAGCTCCCAGTCTATGGAGCTGAAGGATACACTGTGCTCACTGCGTCTTCCCAGGAATGTGGCTGCAGGTCTCTCCCATTTCCCACAGGTCAGCAGAGAGTGGACTTCATTTTCACTCTTGTCATATGAAGAAAATGTGAATTGTAATGAGGGTGAGGGTGTTGCTTACACTCTTGATCTCTAGAGGTGTTAATTCCAGATGTGGGGTGGTCATTAGTGCTTTTTAAACATTTATCATTCTGCTCAGGTGGAGTCTAATCTAACAGTCAGAGCATCCTTCTAGACACCAGCAGGAGAGAGACAAAACCATGCAGCTCTCAGCCACGTGACCAGAGAGGAAAATGGAGAAATCTCCCACAGCTTCTATGGAGGAAGGACCCAGCCCAGCAGTGGCAAGCTCTGCTATGAGAGGAAGGATGTGCTGAGCAGGGACAGCTCTGGAGAAAAGGCATCTTTCCTCTTCTTCATGTTCCAGTCAAGCTCAAGCACTTCTGCTGGAGAGACAGGATGGGAAATTACTTCATCACCTGGAGTGAGTGAGTTGTTTGCTGGCAAGGAAAGATGCAGCCTTTCCAAAGCTCAAACCTTTTCACGAGCTTAAAGGAGCTGGATGTAGGTTTTAACTTTGCAAATTCTGATTAAGCCTGATTTTCTAAACTCAGATCTACCACTGTTATTGTGACCTGTCTTAGAATGATGCTGAGAGATCCGTGCCCAAACTGAGACCTCACTGTGAGCTGAATATGCTCACAGCAAGAGAGGTACTCCCAGTTCTTGATGGCCTGTGATAATGACAGCTAGGACAAACACAACAAAAATCATCCCAGTTTTACAGGTATGGAAATATTTGATAGACACTTTACTTGCTCTGAGTGATGACACTTCTTCTCCCCTCAGGATGGTTTTTATTCACTAACCCAATCAAATTTATTTTTCCCAAAAAGTACTAAGTCTTTCTAAAATCATTGGATCATTGACTTCTGCTTCTGTCTGTTCTGTCTAAATGACTCTGGGCAAGGTAGTTTTTTCTGTACCTACTCCCCATTCAGGCAAATGGCCATCCAGGAAGTTGAACTAATTAACATTTTAAAGTAAAATCTTTTTAAATCCCTTGGTAAGAGCTCCTGGAATTCTTCCATAGTGAAATACTCTGCATTTCTTGGCTCTCTCTCCACCACAAAACACGCACTTGTTCAGACACCACAAGAACAATTGGTAGTAAATCACTTGCAGTGGAATGACAAGGCCAAGGCACTCAGAACCTATCTACCAGAAACCCTGTTCCAATCCTTATGTCATGGAACAGGGTGGAAAGGAGTAAGGAAAGGAGGACAAAAATGAGGAAGCAGGTCTGGAAAAATTTAATCCCAAAGATCAGATTATACCTGAACACTTTACTGGTGAGCAGGGCCTGGAAGGCTTACACATCCCCCTCAACTCTGCATAAATCACAGGATTACAGAATCCTGGAATGGTTTGGGTTGGAAGGACCTTAAAGCCCATCCAGTCCCACCCTCTGCCATGGGCAGGGACACCTTCCACTGGACCAGGCTGCTCCAAGCCCTGTCCAGCCTGGGCTCATCACTTCTCCTGGGCCAGCAAAATGTTGTTGGAGCACCTGAGCTCCTGTAGAGAAGGATCCTGCCAGGCAAGTTAAGAGCTTGTTTGCTGAATAACAGTCTGAGGTGAATTTTAGATCTCTCAGGAGGCTCCAGCCATATAATTGCAAACAGTTATTTTATCTGAACCTCATAACTCTAACTTGCAGTGATTAAACTGAAATTCCCATCCCAGGCCTGCTGGAAGACAAGTCCTAATAACAACTGCTAAATCTCAATATCACATTCAGCCACCTCAGTAATCTGTTTGAAAAAGCAAACATCTGCAATCATGTTATCAACTAGCTCAGGGGCTGAAATCTCCCAAGTGGGTATGTTGCATTAGAGAGAAATTTTGCTTAAAAAGGAAGCTTAAATCATCAGGATGACAAATCCCATGCAAAGAAAACAACAATGTGCTGTAAAACCACTGTGATGAACAGCAACCTTTTTTGTCTCTCTTCAGTGCCCGTGCAATTAAAAAACCTTGTAATGGATTCTCCCTCTCCTAATTGCAGGTCCAGTCTGTTATTTAAAACAAATGCTTCAGGTTTATCACAATGAGCATGGAATTCTTTCTCCGTGGCAAGCACAGCTAATACTAATAATTCTTACTGGTAAGTAAATAAAAATAATCCCTAACACCAACACAACCTCCCATATTTCACTGTGATAACAATGTTCTGGAGCATCTTCTCCCCGTACAACCATCATCCCAATGGCACCAGCCATCTGAGTGAGCCAGGGCAGGTTTTCTTCTTTAATGGATCAAGAGAGAGAAACCAAATGTTGAAGCTGCTATTGCTGAATGTTTTCAGGTGGCTGATCTAAACCCTCCCAGCATTATGATCCATCCATAAAAAAAAGCAGAGGCAGGCTCAATTTCACATGGCTCACAGCACTGCTTGGCCTCCAGTTTCTTTGGAAGTTTCTTTGGAAGGATGACGGCTCGGAGAGGTTTCTGTGCCATGGGCAACTTCAGTCAGAAGGGGGGAACTCGGTGGTTTAGAGAGAAGGTGATTCAGAGTAGATGTCAAACACAAAGACCACTCACATATGGGAAGGTGCGTGGAAAGGAAAGGGGCAGAAGGCACAGGGATACTGCTTTTCCCACTTCATGTCACCACACTGTGTCACTGCCCAGTGTGGCTGTTCCAGGCAGGACAAGGATCTCCATGTGATGCTCCACGAGATACTGCAGTTTGCCTGGGTTGGGCCTCAACACTCCCAGAGTCACAGAATGTGCTGAGCTGGAAGGGACCCACAAGGACCATCTAGTCCAACCCTCAGCCCTGCACAGGCCCAGCCCCAAGGGTCACCCCCTGTGCCCCAGAGGATCATTCAAACCCTCCTGGAGCTCTGGCAGCCTTGGGGCTGTGCCCACTGCCCTGGGGAGCCTGTTCAGGCTCCTCCAGCTGAACTCAACAAATGCCCTCAGTGTCCTCATACAACTTCCCCTCAAGGCCCTTCACCATCTTCATTGCCCTCCTTTGAACTCTCTCTAATAACTTAATATCTTTCTTACATACTCAGCTTCTTTTAAACGAGGTCTCAACATCTGTGCTGAGAGGTTCAGTCCAAATTCCAGCAGGGGCAGCCACACCACCAAGTTACAGGAGTTCCCCATCCTTGGAAGTGTCCAAGGCCAGGTTGGATGGGGTTTGGAGCAACCTGGGATTGTGGAAGGTGTCCAGAGTTGGAAGAAGATTGTCTTTAATGTCCCTTCCAACTCAAACCAGTCTGTGGTTCTGTGATTCTAAGTTGCCACCTTTCAGCTGGACTAGAGGCACTAGAGGCACTAGGGGCAAACTACCTTTGTGCCCCTCAAAGGTGAGACAACGTGGCTTCAACCAAACCTAAATGGTTTAATGCAGTTTGGATGCCTTCACTGCAGGCACCTGATATTTAACCTTCATCCCATCCGCTTTTATGTTGTTGGCTGGTGAAGGTACAGTACACACAGGTCAGGGCCAGCTCCAGGCCTAATGCTTCATTATCTTTTTGATAAATTACACTCATTAACTCTACCGTGTTCCTGCAAATTTAAAGCATTACAACAATGTGGAAAATACAGGACTAAAAAGCACATTTTCAAGGACTACATTTTACATCTGCAGTTCCCTATTGCTTTTCAGTGACTGTGAGATGCAGGATGAGGGGGCTCTACCTAAGAGAAGCAACTGACGCCTTAAATGCACACTTGACTGAGTAAATTACCCACCAACTCCTCTGAGCATCCATCTAGAGACAGGCAGAGATGAAGCACGGAGAGAAGCACGGCCATAGATCTTTATGTAACCCAATTTAACACTCTGGGTGGGAAGCAGGATGATTAAGGCTCCAAAAGCACTCTGATAGCCCTGGTTTCCTTCCTCTCAGAAATGCAGTGGCAGGAAAAGGGATGCTTACAATTAAAACATTACTAATATGTTGTAGTTAATAAATACACATGGATTGAAGTCTCCGCATTAAAATTTGGCTATGACAAAATATGGGGTTGTTTAGATCTGGGGTTTTTAACTTTAGGGGTCTGTAAATGACAGATGAGAACTGATTCTGCCTTTCAAGCATGGAATTTCTCATGTACACAGGGAGTAGTTATAACTGATGGAGAGGTGTCCTGTGAGCAGAGGACAGGATGAGGAGCAGAGAGAGCAGCATTGTAAATCAT
The DNA here is from genome assembly GCA_035041135.1 of Platyrinchus mystaceus. Taxonomy (NCBI): domain Eukaryota; kingdom Metazoa; phylum Chordata; class Aves; order Passeriformes; family Tyrannidae; genus Platyrinchus; species Platyrinchus mystaceus. The sequence continues at coordinate 1,835 of JAWWLV010000336.1, read as the reverse complement.
ATTCTGTTACTGACTTCTCCTTAACTGGGAAAATTCCCTTAATCTCCCTTGCACAATGCACAATCCCAGGTGACTTTGGATGTGACTATTGCAGACCTTGCACTAGGACATTAATCTCCTTATGCTTCCACTGGCTCTAAGACTTCAGGCAGTTGCCTTTTTTAGCCCTAAGCCTGGCCCAGGTAGTCTGGAATAGCCTGACACGACCATCTTTCCTCCTACACCTCTTCTGCATCAGTGTCCCAGGCACCCCAAAATTCCTGAGCCTCATTACAAACCAGAATAATGAGCACAACAGAAAAGTCAAGAGAAACAGTAGGTCATTTTTAAATGACTTTTTTTTTAACCATTAGGACAGTGTGTTAAATCCCAGAAGGTGAACACAGATGGCTCTCAAGACACTGGAAATACTTTCTCTTAAAACAAAAAACCAAACAGAATAGCAAACATGCAGGCTGAATAATGAAGAGGCAGCTGAAGCCATTGGAAGCCCTGTCCACAGGCAACACTTGGTACTTGCACTCTATGGGTGCATTTTTTATAAATTAAAGATCCTAAAATGTGTTTCTTTGTAGTAGTAACACTGACTCTATTACTGCAACAGTGATATGGGGTCTGATAGGATCACTTAGGTCAGGAAGGAATTATAGGGCAAGTGTTTTTGGTATGGCTGCAAAGATCACAATTGCCAGCTGTGCCTGTGGAAATATCTCCCCACATCTGACAACCCACAGGGAAAACCAGGAAAACACAGCATAGCTCACCTGTGCTCCAGAGCAGTGGCTGTAACTGCAACAAGAAGAAAAGTTCCCCACAGTCCAACATGCCATGTCATTTTGGGAAAAATCCCAGTACTGAAAATGAGTGAAAATCTGAAATTCTTGAATTATTTCCATCTGTACACCAAGTAGAAAGTGTTCACAGTGACTCGACAGAAATACTTGTTTGAAAACAGAAAGGGAAGGTTGTGTTAGGGCTGGAAGTTGTTGGCATAGCTGGAGGGAGTCAGGATATTCTGCATTTGTTATCAAACACAGGCTGGAGTGGGCAGCAGCTGTGCCAGGGGCTTTGGAAACCAGGATTTGTGTAAAACAGCCTTGGAGCAAAGAAGGAGATGACTGAAATTTTACTGGACTGGATGATCTCTTGAAGGACTGATGAAGGTCTCTTCCCACCATGGTGGTTGTGTGGGTGGGACACACTCTGGAGCACCACAGAGATACAAAACTGGGAAGGGCTGTTGAGTCCCTGGCAGGCAGAGAGGCCCTGCAGGGAGACCTCGACAGATCCGAGGGCTGGGAATCACCAACAAGGGGAAGTTCAGCCAGGGGAAGGGCTGGATTCTGCCCCTGGAATGGGGCAACCCCGGATGGAAGGACAGACTGGGAATGAGGGGCTGGAAAGCAGTGCTGGGAAAGGGCCCTGGTGGTCCTGGTGGGTGCCAGTTGGCCATGATGACTCACGATGCCCTGGCAGCCAGGAGGGCCAACCCTGTCCTGAGGGCATCAGGCCCAGCATGGCCAGCCGGGCCAAGGAGGGGATTGTCCCGCTCTGCTCTGCTCTGGGGCGGCCTCGCCTCAGCACTGGGGCAGTTTGGGGGGACACAATGGAAGGAAGAGATTGAGCCATTAGTGTCCAAAGGAGGCCACAAGGATGGGGAAGGTCTGGAGGGGCTGTGTGAGGACACTGAGAGCACTTGGTGTGTTCAGGTGGAGAAGAGGAGACTGAGAGGAGACCTCACTGCAGTTCCAACTCCCAGGGCAGGGGCAGAGGAGGGGCAGGACTGAGCTCTGCTCTGGGGGGACCAGGGACAGGACCCAGGGAATGGCTGGAGC
>JAWWLV010000335.1:0-15249 GCA_035041135.1 Platyrinchus mystaceus | reverse complement strand
CCCCGTTTTTACCACGGGGGGGTCTCGGGGGGGTTGGGGTTGGAATTTAAAGCTTCGGCTTCTCTTCCCGGTGCCTGTGGGGTGGCTGGAGTGGGACCCCCCCCCCTTCCCGTGGGATATTGCTATTGATGTGGGGGTGCAGCACCTGGAATGGGAGCCCCCCCCCTTGGAGTGGGAGCCCCCCCTGGAGTGAGGAGGGTTTTGGGAATGGGGTGTTTAAAATCAGGCACCTTGGGAATGGCCGGAGGTCCTGGCTCAGCACCTTCCAGGCTTTGGCCTGTCCTGGCAGTACCTTTTGGAATGAGGGGGGGGGGGGAAGGGGGAGTGGAATCCTGGGAAAAGGAGGGGGCAGGAGAGCCCTTTCCAGCCCTTCCGTGTCTCGTACCTGCTTCTGGTGGGGTGGGATCCATCCTGCTGGGAGCTGGGAGGGATGGGGACGGGAAAATGTGTGTGTCCCCCCCCCGGGACAGACCCCCTCCCCAGGTTGTGTGTGTGTTTGGGGGGGTGTTTCGTACCTAATCCCGAGGCTCTGCCGGGTCACTTCGGGAATTGGGGCCGGGATAACCCGGGAATTCTTTGCCTTCCCTCAAAGCTCATCCAGGACCCCCCCCCAATCCCCCACTGCCTTGGGGGGAAGTCATCACTCTCCAGGCAGCGAAATTGGGGTCCCCAGAGCTTCCCAGGCCCTGGAGCTCCTGATCCCAACTGGTTTGGGTCGTCCCAGCTCCCAACATTCCTCGGGAGCGCTCTGGGAATGCGGGCTGGGGGCTGGGTGGGCTCTGCCCCCCCCTTTTTGTACCCCTGTATTATCTATACATTCATAAAAGGGACAAACCCCCCCCATCCATGTCCCTGACCTTGGGGACGAGGTGACAACAACCCGGAGAGGTGGGATCTGGGCCGCCTTTCCCGTGGGAATGAGTGTGCGTATGGTGAGGATGTGCCGACGCCGGGGGCTCTGCCGCCCCAAATCCCCCAAATCCCCCCCGTCCCGGACCCCTGAGACCACCGGGACACCCCCTGGCTGTGGCTCCGAGGGGGCTGTCGGGACAGGGAAGGGGACGGAGCTGGCCTGGAGGGAGGGCCTTGCCCCAAAATCAAGGCACAGGGAATGGGAATGGCTGGGATGGGGCTTTTTCCAGCGGGAACGAGGCGGCCCTTGAATATCCATACGGATGTATGGACATGGATGGCCAAACTGAGCACCCCCCCCCCAACACTCCTCCATCCCACAGGATTCCAGGTGGGATGGGGGCAGCTCTGGGTGCTGGGGAGAAGGATCCGGCCCTGCGGAGCTCGTGGGTGGGTGGGGAGGGCTGGAAAACAAGGGGGAGTGTGTGGATGAGGGGGGGCACAGGGTGGGCACAGCGGGCAGGAACCCCCCCCTCTCCCCCCTTCCCAACCCTCTCCCTCCTCCGGGAAGGTACCGAAAAAGAAAGAACGGAATGAGTGGAAGCTCAAAGACACTCGGGGCGGAGCAGGGGGGGGGAGAAACCCGGGCACAAGGGTCGGGATGAGCCCCTGAATATCAGGGGACAGTCGTGAGGTACCTGTGGGACCCCCCCCCCCCTCCCCAGCCCAAACCTTTCCCTAAACGTGCGTCTGCATCCGCTGCTGGAAGCGCTGCCCGTAGTCCGAGTGCTGGGAGGTGTAGGAGAAGCGCGTGGCACTGGCGAACTTCCCCATGGGGTCGTAGGCGTCGTAGGGCCCCCTCTCCAGGCCCGGGGGGTTCCCGTAGCCCAGGCGGTACGTGGCGTAGCCGGGGCCCGCCGGGAAGGCGGCGTGGCCGCCGTAGTTCTCGTAGGACAGCTGGCTCGCCGTCTCGCCGCCCGCCGTGCCGGGAGCGGGGTTTGGGGCCGGGGGGGCCTCGGAGCTGTAGTCGGACGCGGGGCCGCCCCGGGCGTAGGTGCTGAGCTGGGCGTAGCCGCTGGAGTGGGACAGGCGGGAAGGCGGGCGGGTGTCGTAGCGGGACGGGCCGGGGTTGCGGTAGTCGGCGTAGAGGACGGAGCGGGAGGACGGGCGGTCCTCGTGGGCGCGGACGTTGTAGTAGCCGTTGGTGGGGTCCTGCGAGGGGGAGAAGGGGGTGGGATGAGCATCGAGGGGAGGTTGGGGAGGGACCCACGGGGATCACCCGGACCCATCGACGGGCTTGGTGGGATTGAGCGGGGAGGCCTCGGAGCTGCATCTCGTAGGAATATCCTGGTTGGAAGGGACCCATGGGGATCGCCCGGACCACTGGTGGGATTGAGCAGGGAGGCCTCGGAGCTGCATTTTGTAGGAGGATCGTGGAATATCCTGATTGGAAGGGACCCACAGGGATCACCCGGACCCATCGGTGGGCTTGGTGGGATTGAGTGGGGAGGCCTCGGAGCTGCATCTTGTAGGAATATCCTGGTTGGAAGGGACCCACGGGGATCACCCGGACCCACTGGTGGGCTTGGTGGGATTGAGTCCATGGATGGACTGGACTGGATTGAGTGGGAAGGCCTGGGGTGAAGGGGATGCCCGGGAAGCAAGGCTAAAGTGGGAGCTACGACTCAGAGAATCGTGGAATGTGTTGAGCTGGAAGGGACCCACAAGGATCATCCATCCAACCCCTGGCCCTTCACGGGCACCCCAACAATCCCACCCCGTGCCCCAGAGGATCATCCAAACCCCCCTGGAGCTCTGGCAGCCTTGGGGCTGTGCCCACTGCCCTGGGGAGCCTGTTTAGTGCCCAACAACCCTCTGGGGGAAGAACCTTATCCTGAAATCCAACCTGACCCTGCCCTGACACAGCTCCAGCCATTCCCTGGGTGCTGTCCCTGCTCACACAGAGCAGGGATCGGAGCTGCCCCTCATGAGGGACCTGCAGCCCCCCCGAGCTCCCCCCTCAGGCTCCTCCAGGCCCCTCTTGTGCCCCCCACAAGCCTGGCACCCCTCCCAGACCTTGAGCTCGTACTCCTCGCGGGTGTCGATGGTGTCGCAGCGAAGGTCCTGCTTCAAGTCCACGTCGTCCTTGAACGACTGCGGGAGAGGGGGGAGAACCACGGACTCATGGAATGGTTTGGGTTGGAAGGGCCTTAAAGATCACCCCATTCCACCCCCTGCCACGGGCAGGGACACCTCGCAGTATCCCAGGTTGCTCCAGCCTGGACTTGGACACTTCCAGGGATCCAGGGGCAGCCACAGCTTCTCTGGGCAACCTGTGCCAGGGCCTCCCCGCCCTCACTTCCTCCTAAAATGCCACCTGACCCTCCTCTCCCTTATTTTGAGCCCATTCCCCCTTTAGTCCTGTCACTCCAAGCTCTTGCCACAAGTCCCTCTCGGGGTTTCTTGTCGGCTCCTCCGGCTCGGAAGGCGCAGCTGGGAGGGACGGGCTCGCCCCGCTGGGCGCGGGGGGGGTGTGGGCTCTGTGGGGTGTCCCTCACCGAGTAGATGGCCTTCATGACCCGGGTGGCCGTGGACACGCTGGCCGTGTCCTCCTCCCGGTCCGTGTGCAGCGTCAGCGGCTCCCGGTTCACCGTCTCCACCTTGATGTCCAGCTTGCGCAGGGTCACGTCCTTGCGGCCTGGGGGGGACACGTGGCAGCGGGTGTGGGGGCGGCCCCGGGGCCACACCCTCTCCCCCCCTCTGTGGTGGCACCCCTGGCACCCCATGGGGCGGTTGGGGACCCCCCCAGGAACGCCCCCCACTCACTTCCTTTGCGGCGCCGGTAGAGGAAGCAGGTGAGCGCCACGAGGAAGGTGACGAGGAGGATGCTGGCGCCGATGGTGGCACCGGCGATGATGCCCACGGGCAGGACCTCTGTGGGAGACAGGGGGGGCGTTCTCTGGGGGGGCAGTGGCGCTGCCAGGGCCTCACCAGAGCTCTGCCACGGCCGAGGCCTCGCAGGGCTCTCCGGCATCCCGGTGGTCCCACCTTTCTCCTCCAGCTGGATGATGGCGGTGCCCGGCCCGAAGCTGTTCCAGGCCGTGCAGTTGTAGCGGGTCTGGAAGTCGGCGTCCATGACGTTGTTGATGGTGAGGGTGGACAGGACCCCGCTGCCCGTGTTCGTCCTCTCCACCGTGTACCTCTCCAGCGTCCCCGCCTCCAGGATGTTCTCCTTCCACGCCCACGCCTGGGGGTGGCAGGGAGGGGATGCTGGGTGAGCACCTGGAGCTCAGCACCACCCCCAGGACCCCCCAGGACCCCCCAGGACCCCTCAGGGGCACTCACGATGCGGTCTGGGGGCGGGGTGCTGCCGATGAAACACTCCACCTTGCCGCGGTCGCCGCGCACGGCGTACTGCACCGCCTCGCTGGAGATGATGGGGGGCCCTGCAGGGAGGGGTGGGGAGCAGACCAGGTGAATTTCCCCAAACAGGGACCCGTTTTGCCCGTGAAGGCGCTCGGGGAGGGACGAATATCGGGTGTGTTTTGCCGTGTCCAGCTGAGAAGGGCAGCGACGCAGCGGCTTTGGGGGGTTCCTGCTGCTCCCCCACTACAGGGGGCTTGACCCAACCCCCCCCAGGAGGTGTGGACAAGGTGGGGGGGTCACTCACCGTTGACAAAGAGCGTGACCTCCCTCTCGCCCACCCCGATGCGGGGCACGATGGCTTTGCAGACGTACTGCCCCGCGTCCGCCTGCGTGACCGACTTCAGGTACAGCTGGTTGCTGTTGCTCAGGACCTGGCGGGGTCAAGCGGTGGGGGCGCATCAGGGAGGGGCCACGGGGGCCCCCCTGGACCACCCCCAGCGCCTCAGCTTGTCAGGCCCTACCATGTTGGACTCCTTCTTGGTCCAGGTGAGGGTCAGGGGCGGGTTGCCCGACCACACGCACGTCAGCGTCACGTCGGAGCCGATGTCCGTGACGGTGGGTTTGGGGTCCACCACGATGCGGGGGGCAACTGGAGGAGAAGGGAGTGAGGGGCAGAGCCCAGGGGGGAGGAGGAGGGGAGGGGAAGGGGGGATTTTTGGGATTTTGGCTGCCTCCCCACTCACAGTGCACGTCCACCAGCGTGCTGACGTTGGTGCTGCCGATGTCGTTGTGCACCTCGCAGGACACGGGCTCCGTGAAGAAGGTGTAATCCACCTGCGTGTCGTACCTGTTCTCCTTGGCCTCCTCGATGATCACCCCCCCCTTGGCCCACCTGGGGTGGGGGGCACAGAGCCGAGGACAGGCACGTTCAGGGACCCTGTTCCACCCCTTCCCGCCTCCTGGCAGATCCAGGACCCACAGGGTCCCATGAGGACCTCCAGGGGCTGGGGGGGACTCTCACCTGTAGCCTTTGATCTCGGGGTTGGCGGTGGCCAGGCAGGTGAACACGACCCTCTCACCCTCCTGCACCGTCTGGGGCTGGATGGACAAGGTGACGGTCGGGGGATCTGCAGGGAGGGAGGATGGAGCCATCATGGGCAGGGGCTCAGGGGGGCACAGGGGGGACACAGGGAGGTGCCCAAAGCGCTGGTGATGCATACTGGGGGCACCCAGCATCCCTGTCCCTGGTGGGTGCTCATGGTGGGCACCCTAAATCCCTTCCTGGTGTGGGCACCCACCATCCCTGCCTGGATGGGTAGCCAGGATTCCTCCTCCCTGGAATGGGCACCCACCATCCCTGGAATGGGCACCCACCATCCCTGGAATGGTCACCCACCATCCCTGGAATGGGCACCCACCATCCCTGGAATGGGAACCCAGCATCCCTGCAATGGGAACCCAGCATCCCTGGAATGGGAACCCAGCATTCCCACCCGTGTGGGCCCCCAGGATCCATTGCTTAGCGTGGGCACCCACCATTCCCGGGGTGGGCACCCACCATCCCTGGCCTGGGTACCACCCACCCCTGCCCAGCCCTCTCTGCATCCCTCCTTCGGCGGGGCCGGTCCGGCAGGGCTGAGCCTTCCCGCAGCAGCCACTGGAGGTCGGTGTTCACCACCGGAGCTCCACATCCACCACCGGAGCTCCACATCCACCACCGGAGGTCGTTCTTCACCACCCAGTCCCGGCCCAGCCTCCTCCTCCCGCCTCCCTCAGCTGGGACCCAGCGAATCCCCCCGTGGGCACATCCTTCCCCCCTTGGATACCCCAAAAACTGCTCCATGACTCCCTCCCCACGCCGCCACCACCCCCTCAGCCCCCGTCCCGGGCTCACGGTGAACGTTGAGCTTGACGAAGGTCTCCTTGCCCGCCGGGACGGCCTCGTTGGAGCTGCGGCAGGAGAAGATCCTCCCGATGTCCAGGTCGGTGGGGTTGATGGCGAGCAGGCTGGTGGTCGTCTCCCTCTTGCCGTCGGCCAACACCTCCTGAAGGGGAGAGGGGACGGTTGCTGGCGGCCCTGGGGACGCTCAGGGGGGGTGGACACGGCACGGGGGTGTCCCCATACCGTGGTGGTGACAGGGGTGTCCCCATACCGTGGTGGTGACGGCTCCATCCTGCTGGAGCCCGTCGCGGAACCAGACGATGGTGGCGGCGGGTTTGGCGCTCCGGGCCCGGCACGTCAGGTTGTAGGGGGTCCCCGCCCTCAGCAGGATCTCGGGGGCTCCGTCGATTGTGGGGTCCTCGGGGGGGACTGCAGAGGGGACAGGGGACACGGGGTGGGCGCCGGGTTCCTGCCCGCAGCCCCGGGAACGGGCAGATCCCGCCCCACGCCACGTGACGCCGGAAAATTGATGGTGCTCTGACGGAGGGAGGGGGATCAGGGGCAGAGTTGGGATCGCCAGTGGAGCTGAGGATTAATCCTCTTGTTGATCCAGAGCCAAAGCCTCGTTCCTGACTCGGAGAACCACCGAATTCCTGAGTGGGAAGGGACCCCCGAGGACCATCCAGTCCAGCTCCTGGATCCGCACAGGACACCCCAACAATCCCTGAGAGCTCCTGGGGGTCATGGGGTGCCCCAGGGGACAGAGGGTGCCACGGGGGATGCAGGGGATGGTGGGGGACAAAGGGTGCAGTGAGGGGACACAGGATGCGGTGAGGGGACACAGGGGATGGTTGAGGGGACACAGGGGATGGTGAGGGGACACAGAATGTGGTGAGGGGACACAGGGTGCAGTGAGGGGACACAGGGGATGATGAGGGGACACAGGATGCAGTGAGGGGACACAGGGTGCGGTGAGGGGACACAGAATGCGGTGAGGGGACACAGGGTGTGGTGAGGGGACACAGGGTGCAGTGAGGGGACACAGGGTGTGGTGAGGGGACACAGGGTGCAGTGAGGGGACAGAGGGTGCCCCCGGGGGCACAGGGGTGTGTCCTTACTGAGCACGGTGAGCCTGGCACGGCGCGAGCGCAGCGCGGCCTCGGTGGCCTGGCACTCGTAGACGGCGTCATCGGAGAGCTCGGCGTCGCTGATCTCCAGGTTGTACTGCCCCGAGTCCGCCGTGCCCACGATGCGGTACCGGGGCCAGGCTGCGGGGGTGGCACGGAGGGTCAGAAATGGGGTGGGAGGGGAACACCCCAATTCCCCAGGGCCCATCCATGAGGGAGGGGAGGTGTGGAAGGGAACGCCCTGTTGGTGGGGAAGCAGCTCCTGCCCCTCCGGGGATGGTTCAGGCACTGCCAGGGGGCCCTGATGGTGCCCGGTGGCACCAGTGGGGATGGGGACACTTAGTGGGGCCCTGGCACGTGTGGGATCCCCGCCACACGTGGAATCCCTGGCACGTGTGTGATCCCGGCTCCCCGCAGGATGCTCCGTGCCCACAGGGATGCAGGTGCTCACCAAAGCGGCCGGGAATGCTGCATGGGGAGCTGGGAACCAGAGGGAAACCTCTGCCCCGTGTGGTGACACCCCCTGTGGTGACATCCCTTGTCCCATTAGGTGACATCCCCGCCCCCTGTGGTGACATTCCCGGCATTCCCAGGGTACCTTTGAGCCCCTGCCCCATTCCCAGGGCCAGGCCGTCCTTGGTCCATTGCACGATCCCGGAGTAGTTGAGGACGACGCAGGACAGGACGATCCTCTGCCCGGCCACCACCGTCTGGTCCTCGGGCTCCTCCACGAACCGCGTCTGCACCACTGCGGGCACAGCGCCGGGATCAGCCAGGGCTTGGGGCGCCCGGCACGCCAGCATTCCCTGCTCCATCATTCCGGCGGCTCCAGCGCCCACCCCGTGGTCCCTGGGGATTCCCGAGGGGCTGCTGGGGGTGTGGGACCCCCCAAACCGGGCCGGTTGTGCCCCCGAGCCCGTGCAGCGGCCGCGGGGATTGATCCCTGCGTCCCATCACGCGGCCAGCGGGAATCGACCGGGATGATGGGGCGGGAGGAACGTGGTGACGTCCCCCGGGGCAGGGAATGGGGACGGGGACCCCCGGGAGGGCACTGGGAGAGGGGCATCGCCTCGGAGGAGCCGCTTCTCCCGCTGGAAAGCCCTTTTTTCTTTCTGGAATATTCCAGTGACTTGTGCCGTGGAGCGGGAGGGAGGGAGGCACAAATCCCTTTTGGGGATGAGCGAGCTGCGGATAACGGAGCTGCTGAGTCCCCACACAGGCTCTGCCTGCGTGGCCTGCATGGGCCTGGCATGGCATGGAGTGGCATTCCCGGGAGCTCAGGATCCCTGGGACCCCGGGAGCCTCAGGACAGGGCACCTCAGGATCCCTGGGATGGGGCACACAGGGATCTCTGGGATAGGACACCCCTGGATCCCCGGGATGGGGCACCCCAGCAGCAAAGAGGCCTTGTGCTCCGGGGACCTGCACCCCTCGATTTGGGGACAGTCACAGCCCCGGGACACCCGGGGGTGACCCTGTGCCACTCCCCCCTCCCCAGCCCACGCCTGTGTCCCCCCCCAGGAGGGAGGGAAGGGAGGGAAAACCGAGCAGGGATCTAGGGAAGGAGGAAGATAAAGGGAAGGAGCGATCCAGAGGCGGGGGATGGAGCGGAGGGATGGAGCAGGAATGGGGTGGGGGGGATGAGGGAAGGGGGGAATAAAAAGCGGAGCGGGAGATCAAAGAGGAAGGTGCCGGGAGAGAGGGAGGTGGGAGGGAAGATCAGAGCAGGGAAAGGGGGGGGAGACGAGACAGGTGGGAGGAGGAGCAGGGAGCGACGGGAAGGGGGGGACCCGCAGCCCTCGGCTGCCCGGCGGGCACGGGGATGACTCGGGGCTGGCACAGCACCAGGCTGGAGCGGCCCAGCACGGATATTTTGGGCAGATAAAGGTGCCCACCCGCGCTCTGGATGCTCTGCCAGCATTCCCAGGGATGCTCCCCCTGCCCAGCCCCGGCTCTGCCAAACTCCAACCCGGCTGCCGATTCCCGGGTGTTCCGATTCCCGGGTGTTCCGTCTGGAGCTCCCCGGGCAGCGGGAAGGGCAGGAGGAGGGCGAGGATGCCCGTGGTGCCCACCCGGCGTGCGACCTCCCGTGCCCGTCTCCACACCTTGTCCCCAGCCACCAAAACACCACCCGAGGGGCCCCTCCCGCACCCCAGGGGTCTCCCCGGTGGGTGCCAATCCCGCCCCTTTCCCATCCCGGCCGGGTGGTCGTTCGGAGCACGGGGATCCACCGGCGCACAACAACCACCTCCCGCCTCCTTCTCTCCCTTCCCCTCCCCTTCTCCAAAGGCTTCGGGCGCCCCCAAACAGCGGGATGGGGGGATCTGGGTGTGCCCCCCTCCCCTGCGCCCCCCCCGCAGTGCCCGTCCTGCCGGGCAAAGGGCTGTTTAGTCTGGCGGAGCCGCGGCGGGCGCGGGGGAGGCAGCGCCGAGCGGAGCGCTGAAAGGCTTTTCGTGTCGCGGGGCCCCCCCGACACCCGCGCCGAGGTGACAGCGGCGTCCCCAGGGCGGGAGGAGAGCGGGGAGGAAACACCCCCCGCCACCACGCGCTGTGTCACCGTGTCCCCCGTGTCACCACTGCTCCCTCACCACTGTGTCCCCCCCCACCTTGTTACCGTGTCCCCCCTTTGGGCTCTGAGTGTGGATGCACACACGTGTGCGTGGGAACACGTGCCCGGAGCACCTGTGACCGTGGGATGTTCCAGGGGACACGCGTGTGCCCATGGGATGGTCCATGTTCCAGGGAATACGCGTGTGTGCAGGAGAACATGGCTGTGCCCATGGGATGGTCCATGTTCCAGGGAACACGCGTGTGTGCATGAGAACACGGCTGTGCCCATGGGATGTTCCAGGGAACACACGTGTGCCCAAGAGAACATGCCTGTGCCCATGGGATGTTCCATGTTCCAGGGAACACACGTGTGTGCAGGAGAACATGGCTGTGCCCATGGGATGTTCCAGGGAACACATATGTGCCCAAGAGAACATGCCTGTGCCCATGGGATGGTCCATGTTCCAGGGAACATGCATGTGCCCATGAGAACATGGCTGTGCCCCTGGGACTATTCCATGTGCAGGGAACACATGTGTGCCCATGGGATGTTCCATGTTCAAGAGCACACGCCTGTTCCCATGGGATGTTCCATGTTCCAGGGAACGCATGTGTGACCATGGGATGTTCCATGTTCCAGAGCACACGCATGTGCCCATGGGATGTTCTAGGGCACACACATGTGCCCATGGGGTGTTTCATGTTCCAGGGAACACGCGTGTGTCCATGGGATGTTCCAGGGCAAACGTCTGTGCCCATGGGATGTTCCATGTTCCAGGGAACACACGTGTGCCCATGGGATGTTCCAGGGCACACACATGTGCCCATGGGCTGTTCCATGTTCTGAGCACACACCTGTACCCACGGGATGTTCCATGTTCCAGAGCACACGCCTGTTCCCATGAGCTGTTCCATGTTCCAGAGCACACGCCTGTTCCCATGAGCTGTTCCATGTTCAGAGCACACGCCTGTTCCCATGAGCTGTTCCATGTTCCAGAGCACACGCCTGTTCCCACGGGCTGTTCCAGGGCACACGCGTGTGCCGGGGCCCTGCAGGGCTCCCCATGGCTCGCCGTGTCCCCCCCGCGCCCCCTCCCGGCCCGGGAGCCCTTGCCGGGCTGTCTCCCTGTGTTTATCCAGCGCGGGGCTGATTAAGCCCTGGGGCCGGAGCCGCGGCCCCTCCCTCTCCTCTCGCTATTAAACTCCGGGTTCAAAGGAAAGCTTTTTATTCGCGCTGACAGCTTTCAGATGGAGCCAAATCTCTCCGCGCTGGAGGTTTTTTTTTTTTTCCTTTTTTTTTCTCCTTTTTTTTTTTTTTTTTTATTATTTTATCTCTTCCCTCCTCCCCTTCCTCTTCTTCTTGCTTTTAAATTTAAGCCTTTCCCTCCCCTTCCCCTTCCCCTCTTCCCAAGTTGTTCGTTTCTATTTATACGGGGTTGGGGGGGGAAGGAATAAGCAGGGAAGGGAAAAAAAAAAAAATCAAAAATACCCTCTCTCTGCCGGTTTTATTCCGCGGGAGAGAAAAGAGGATTTGGCTTCCTTGGGGCCCTGCCCGGCGGAGCGGAAAGATGGGAGAGAAGGGCAGGATGAGGCCGGGGATGGGTCCTGCAGACAGGGCACGGCGCTGGCGCCGTCCCCAGCACTGTCACCACCCCCGGGCCACTCGTCACCCGCCACGGCAGCCCTGGAATAACCTCGTGGAATAACCTCGTGGAATAACCTCGTGGAATAACCTCGTGGAAATAACCTCGTGGGGCTGTCGGCGGCTCCGGGGGGGGGGAAACTGAGGCAGGGGCCGGGCTGAGGGTCCCGTTCCGTGCCGGGTTGTGGCCCCGCCGGGTCCCATCCTGCCGGTGGCTGGCGCGGCGGTGCCGAGTGTCGCCGGCGGGATGTGCCGGCGCCGAGACGTGATGAGCCCTGGCACATCCGTCCCCATCCCCCTCCCCCTGCTCCGCCGCCGTCAGGGGCTATTTTGGGATTCGGGGCTCTCAGCTAAACCCCGGCCTGGGCTTGGGGAGGGGGTGTGTGGGGAGGGGGGCACAAGGCCACTGAGTGCCCCCACTGTGTCCTCCCCTCAGGGTCCTGGTGTGACCCCAGGGCTGGCAGCACAACTGGGATGAGGCTCCGGGAGAGGAGCCTTAATTTCGGGATGCTCCGACCACCCCCTGCTGCATCCACATCACCCCCCCTCCCAATCACTGGCACGGCGAGGCCGGGGACGCACCAGCACAGCACCACTGCGGCTCCCAGTGTGATGTTTCCCAGGGAAGGTCCCTCTTGCCATCAACAATTTATGATCCTCCTTTTCCACGACGACGTGCGGTGACAGCGCCGGCCGCCAACGGGCCGAGCCGGGAGCTCGGGAAGGAGCCTGGCGGGAGGAGCGGCTTCCGCTCCTGTTGGGAGTCACTCAATGCCCTCTCCTATTCTCTTCTCTTCGTAACTCTAACAGGGATGGACAGCAGGTGGAAAAAGCTGGAGCAGCTCCGGGAGGAGGCCCGGGGATCACGGAATCCCAGAATCGCCGCGGTTGGAAAAGGCCCCTCCAAGCCCAGCGAGTCCGGCCTTCGATCACCACCCGCTCAACCAGACCAGGGCACCACATCCAGTCATTCCATGAACATTGGTGATCCTGAAGGTGCCGGGGTTCCATCCTGGTGGCAGATGCACCATTTGGGGGGGTCACAGCTCTGTGTGTCCCCCCCCCATCCCAACACCGTTCCCAGCGGCCTCATCTCACAGAGCCATCGACCCCGTTTGACCAAAATCTCTCTCCTATAATCCCTCTTGCATTGACATTAATTAAATATTACCATCCTTTAATTCCTTATTAATTGAATCCCACAGCCTGAATCCACGATCTGTGGGAAACTGGCCACGCCCCCGCCGCGCCGGTGTCCTCGGCGACCATTTGTCCCCATCCCCACGTGCCAGCATCCTCAGAGGATGGTTGTCCCCATCCCTGTCCCCATCCCCACCATCCCACACTCCTTGGTGGCCAGTTGTCCTTGTCCCCATCCCTGTCCCTATTCCTTGATCCCTGTCCCCATCCCTGTCCCTGTCCCTGTCCCCATCCCTGTCCCTGTCTCTGTTCCCTGTCCCCATCTCTGTTCCCTGTCTCCATCCCTGTCCCTGTTCCCTGTCCTTGTCCCCATCCTTGTCCCCATCCCTGTCCCCATCTCTGTTCCCTGTCTCCATCCCTGTCCCTATCCCCATCCCTATCCCTGTCCCCATACCTGTCCCTGTTCCCTGTCCTTGTCCCCATCCTTGTCCCCATCCCTGTCCCCATCTCTGTTCCCTGTCCCCATCCCTTTCCCTGTCCCTATCCCCATCCCTGTCCCTGTCTCTGTTCCCTGTCCCCATCCCTGTCCCTGTCCCCATCCCTGTTCCCTGTCCCCATCCCTGTCCCTGTTCCCTGTCCCTCTTCTTGTTCCCTGTCCCCATCCCTGTCCCCATCCCTGTTCCCTGTCCCCATCCCTGTCCCTGTTCCCTCTCCCCATCCCTGTCCCCATCCCTGTTCCCTGTCCCTATCCTTGTTCCCTGTCCCCATCCCTATCCCAGTCCTTGTCCCTGTCCCCACCCATGTCCTTGTCCCCATCCCTGTTTCCTGTCCCTGTCCCCATCCCTGTCCCTGTTCCCTGTCCCTATCCCTGTCCCCATCCTTGTTCCCTGTCCCTGTCCCCATCCCTGTCCCTGTCCCTATCCTTGTTCCCTGTCCCTGTTCCCTGTCCCTCTCCTTGTTCCCTGTCCCCATCCCTGTTCCCTGTCCCCATCCCTATCCCAGTCCTTGTCCCCATCCCTGTCCCTGTCCCTATCCTTGTTCCCTGTCCCTGTCCCCATCCCTATCCCTGTCCCCATCCCTGTCCCTGTCCCTGTCTCTGTTCCCTGTCCCCATCCCTGTCCCCATCCCAGCTCCTCCGGACTCTCCTCCCTGGCCCCTCTCCCGGGTCCTCCCTGTCCCGGCAGCAACGGAAAGTATTTCACCACCATCATATGATGCCAACGCATCGCTGGCAACTTCCCAGTGCCCGGGCTTGGGAGGCACCGGGATGGGGCCCCATCCAGCCTGGACACCTCCCTCCATCCCCTGTGGGGGCATCACTTTGTCCCTCAGAGTGTCCCCAACTGCCGCTGTCACCGCTGGCAGTGCCAGGAACGGGGTTGTTTTAACCCAAACCCTCCCCCGGGAGGGAAATCCAGGGGTGGGGGGGGGGGGGGCACAGGAGCCCCCACAACCCACCCGTGGATCTTCCCACAGCCACGTCATGGTTTCCCCCCAGGGTTGGGGACACTGGGGTGTCCCCAGGGGTGCTGGTGGGGGCTGTTCCACAGCTCCCCCCTCTCCTCTCCCCGCTCCTGGAGCCGGTGGAAGCGAAGCTCTCCGGGGAAAGGATGCTCCAGTTATTTTCATTTTTTAAAAGGCAAAATTATAAAAACAAATGAGGAGGAGATTGGTTCCCCTCCCCCGGCTCCTCCGCCTCTCCTCCCTCCCCCCACCCCGCTCTGGGCACTGCCAGGCACAGCCCCCCTCCCCCCCCACCCCCAAAAATCCCTGTGCCCAGGCCGGGGTCACCTTGGTTGTGCCACCCCAGTGGCACCGGGGCGTGGGATGGGTGTCCACTGGGAGCAGGGGTGTCCATGACAGGGGGATGTGGGATGGGCGTCCACAGGGACTCGGGAGTTCCATCCTGGTGCCACTGGGATGTGGGACTGGTGCCCACTGGGACCGGGGGTGTCCATCCCTTCCATGACAGGGGGACGTGTGGGACGGGCGACCCACCCCCACCTTTGTCACCGGGTGCCACATCCAGGCCTTCCCTGGGCACCTCCAGGGATTGGGGACTCCAAACCTCCCTGGGCAGCCCCTGCCAAGGCCTCACCACCCTTTCCAGCAACAAATTCCTCCTCATGGCCAACCTGACCCTCCCCTGGCACAGCTTGAGGCTGTTTCCCCTCATCCTGTCCCTTGTTCCTGACTCCCCCCTCCTGTCAGCTCCAGACGGTTCCATCCCCTCCAACACCAGCACAGCCCCACATTCCCATTCCCAACTCATCCCCAAATTTTCCACCTGAGCAGCCAGGTCGTCGTTAGGGTAAAAATACACGACGTGGGGACGACACAAACCAATTCTCAATTAAAACCTCGTCGGGAAGAGTCGTAAATACCCAGGGAGTTGACGGGCTGGAATTGGGTTCTAGTTTGGCTTCCCGAGGAGCCTTAAATATTCCCCACCTAATAATAATAATAATGAAAATAATATTAAAAAAAAAGAACTCCCAACATATAAATCCCCCCCTACCCCCCCCCCCAATTATGGGGACTTTCAGCGCCGCAAAGATGCCAATAAAACATAAACCAGCAGCAAACAAATGAGCTGCCCAAGTTTGGGGAGGGGAGGTGGGACCCCCCCGGGGGACACTGCTGGGGTCCCACGGAGCTCAGGGGATGTCCCCAAGGACACCCAAGGGACT